>JANKKB010011403.1:5827-17539 GCA_026225775.1 Bursera palmeri
ATGCATTTCATTTGTTCCTACTACACAGCAAGTGGCTGACATCCTTACAAAGAGTCTTCGATCACCACAATTTGATTTTTTAGTTGGTAAGCTGGGAATGTTTTGTATCTATGAGCCAGCTTGAGGGGGAGTGTTGAAATATTTTCTAGATTTGGAGAATAATATTTTCCAGATTTGGTGGTGTTTATGATTCTTTCCTTATTTATTGATGTAAATATTCTTAGGATATTCTGTATTAATTCCTAGATCTCTTATTTCCTGTATTAGGGTTAGCTTTGTACTATATAAAGACCACTTGTATACAAAGTTTTTAATTCATTCAAGAAATACAAAATTCTCTTTAGTTCTATACTTCACGGTGAACACCAATTTGCACCCTACTATATTCTTTCCTTTTGTGAAAAAGTGAGTATAAGGAAGTTTAGGATTTAGGAAATTTAGGATTCTTGTTGCAAATAGGACACGTAGTTTTTTTTTCCTATTTTTATTTTTCTTCCTAATTTTGTTTTCCTTTTCCTTTTCTGATTGTTTTATCTAGCCTATTTAAAGGCTGATCTCTTCTTGTAAAAAACACACATAAATACAATATTATTTCACATTGACCAATCCCTTTCCTCTTGCTTTTGTACGAAAACTTTCTTTTTACTTCTATATGAAAAGAAAAAACAACCTTTGTAGCTTCCCAACACTCCAACCACACTTCTTGCCTTAAAGCCTGCAATACAATTTACCCAACCTGGAGTCTGTTACAGGTCATTGAGCCATTTCTTGCCGTGTCCTCAGAATACCCAGAAAACAATTTTTTCTCATGTCTTCATTGAACCTTATGAATCACCATAGGTGGCAGCATGCATGAACAGTCACCATCCATCCGAATTCATTTGAGCCTATCAATTTCTAAGTTTGCCAAAAGCATTCACATGATTCATATTTCTGCCACCATTACCCTTTGCCTTCATTGATCTACCTAACCAGTCAACTTTCTCCGCTGCAAATGTTGCCACTTTGATGCACTTGTGACCTAAAGTTTCAGTTTAAAACCCATTTTGCACCACTAGCTAATCACCATCTGTCAACTCTTATCTCCAGTCAAGAAGAAGATTTCCTATTCTAGATTCACCTAATTCGACCTTCACTTGACGGAGTAATCAGGTTTGCATGTTGCGTGTTCTCTACTTGCACACACTGCTTAGCCAATGCTGAAAAATTCTGCTTGGTCAAATTCATTCTTTCTAAGGTTATAGTGGGTACTGTTACTCAACATAAAGGTAGTTTGAATGCACTGCTCATTAATTAATTGTCTTATAGTTAATTTGTTGTCCTTTTGAGTGATTGCATTCATCTAGTTCTTAGTTTACTGTGGATGCTATTGGAAGTGTGTTATCAAGGATCTAACCAAGGGTAAATATAGATTAAATTGGTGATGAAATACTCACAATTATCCAAGCAAAAAGGTAGGCAAAGAACACCTCCAAACTATGCCTTAATCACCTCCAAATTGCTCCAAATTAGAGTATGTTGTAATTGCCAATGCTTAGAACACCTTCCCACCTTCAATTTGATTACTTTGTGCTAGAAAGAATGAATTTTTGATGAACAAAATTCTGGAAAAAGAGAGGGAGAGCATTCGGTTGAAGCATGTAAAGAAGAAAGAGAAGAAGTTGTTCACCTTGTGATGTTCACGGAACCAAGGCCAGAGGAAAATGACATCAAGGCTAAAGGAAAATGACACCAAGGCTAAGGTAAATGCAAGTGGTTTGTATTCATTCAAATTGTCACTGACCCATTTCCTTTTCAAGTGATTCAATACTTGATAAATGGGCTTGGGTTGGGCTTGTATTTGATCTTAATCCAATTCAAAGTAAATACAATTTTGGGCTTTATGTCAAATACAAAGGATTGGCCCAAATTTAATTAATTTCCAAATTAATTCATTTGGCTTATTGAGCCCATATTTGAAATCCAATTTCATTAATATATTAATATATCTAATATGTTTAATTTGCCCATTTATAATTTATAGAAAAATCAAATTTTACCCACAAATTCATTTAGGTGATATATATGTAATTTCTCTTTCTTTTATTCAAATTAATCCTAGATTAATTTTCTCCAAATTTCTCTTATCAAATTATCGTTGGTGGATCAACGGTGTTTGACCCATTAGGTTTCCGGATCTCTCGGTAGTAAATCGGATGTTTCGGTCAAACCATTTACTTGCACGTTTACCGTACCGTTTACTGATTTATGAGACACGGTTGGCTTCTAACAAAGCATCGCATCCAATTCTCTAGAATGATTCAACAATCCATTTAACCTTTTTCAGGCATAATTCTATGTAATAAAATCCTATGTCGGATATCACGCAGGTGTTTGACCCATTAGGTTTCCGGATCTCTTGGTAGTAAATCGGATGTTTCGGTCAAACCATTTACGTGCATGTTTACCGTACCGTTTACCAATTTACGAGATATGGTTGGCTTCTAACAAAATATCGCGCCTATCCAATTCTCCGGAATGATTCAACAATCCATTTAACCTTTCTTAGGCGTAATTCTATGTAATAAAATCCTATGTCGGATATCACGCACAAGGCCTAGGGTTGGTTACGTGTCTACTCTAAAAGCGATGTACATTTCAGATTTCCGAATTAACCGATTCTCGTTACCGGGGAATCCAAGAACCATTCTTATTATCTCGGTGCAGGCCTGGCTATGAGACATCGTTGTCGAATTCTATGTGACTTCATCTTCGTATGTCTGGAGTGACATGTCCCGTGTTGACATTACACCTACTCTTAAATGGTCCTTGATAAACTCAATCACAAGTGCTTACGTAACTTATTTAAAGATTACTACATCAAGTGTCAAAGTTCACCGATCCGTATTTGAGATGGTCATGTAAATCTTAGATCAGAGGATTACTTACACTTACCTAAACGGACCTTCCATAGATACTTAGACAACTTCCAATAGGATTTCGTGCAGGTCGGTCCAGAGAATCTATTCCCAATCTAATTGGCTAATAGAATTCTCATATTGTACTTGCATAAATATCCAATATTTAAATATGTGAGAATTATACCGCTATGCCCTCCTAACACGTACAAGTGTGATTCTATCCTAACCGCATTACCAATGTCCTATTTTGGTGATACTTTGGTCAGGGACAATTTTATGATCAAATCTCATGTAGATTAATTATGTTTCACATCTTTATTAATCCGATTCGACCATAGGGACTTTTATCGTACATAAATAATCATGTTATCAAATTACAAATAATGATAAAATATTGTAATTTTCTTTATTACATAAATCACAATGTACAAATACAATATTTGTTTACAAAATGTGATGCTCTAGGATATGTTATTCTAATAGATGCCACATGTATGTGAAGCATATAATAATTTAATTATGCATTATGACCAACTTCAAGCCAAATTGGACACTTTTTGAGAGCTCTTGCTAAGGGCTGTCCCTATTGCTCAAACATCTTCTTCTGCCACATCTTCAAGTTCCAAGACTAATCAAGTAGACATTTTACCACACTTGACATATCTTCTAGCCTAAACTAAGAATAGCTTGAACTTCCTGTTTTGAAGAGATCTTCTCAAATCATTGACTCCTCATGTGAACCAATTTCTAATGAGGATGATAACAAGATTCCAGCCATTCCTAAAGAGTGAGGACCTATGTGTGAACGTGATGCCAAAAGTGAGGACCATATTTTTTACTTCTAAGCCTTTTTCAGGTTGATGATAATTATCCCTGAATGAGATTTTTATGCTCATGCAATAAGTTGTGATTCTTTTCTAATATTTTCAACTCTTGTCCTTGGATCATTGCACACTTACATATTATGACTTAAATTAACTTACAGTCTAGTGATTAAAGTGACAAACATGCCTTCTAATGGAGGCATTTTCAGGTCTTCCATGTATCCTTTTTTGTTGTTCGCTGATTCTTAACGACAACGTGTGCAAATTGAAGCCACATCAAAGTTCATTCATCTCTATTTAAGTTGCAGATATTTGGCTTCATCTCTTTCATTTGCCTGCGCCAGATCAAATTTGCTATTCTCTTCTCTATTGGTGACATCTGACTGAAATGGTGCATCTTTTTCAGCCAACTAGTCATGAGTTTTTCTTACTAGGGAGAATAATGGAGAATCTAAAATATAGCTATTTTATGAAGTAATTTATTACTTCTGTTTAAAGTTGAATTTCTTAGTTAGGGAGTATGTGATCATTTATTGGAAGTAGATTTCTTATTTATTGTTTTGTTTAAGCTGGCATTTATATCAATTAGGCCTCAGTTTGCAGTTTTATTTAAGGTTCTATATTTGAATATTGATATGGAAATTGGTCATCTCCCCTTTCATGTTCTTCTAGTTATGTTTCTTTTCTTTTATTTACTGGACTTATTTATATACCTGCCTGGATACTATGCCCAGTGAATAACCTGCCTTGTATATAGCCCTCCTCATTATGCTTGAGGACTGTTTCTGTTTACTGTGACTATGGCTTCTTAGGTACTAGATGTTTATTTTTGTGTTTTAATTTGCTTGCATTTCATTAGACCATGTGGCAAGCTTCTCATTGAGTTGATATGTTTTGGATTTTGGATATTTGTAGAGTTGACGAAATTCAACAACCAAAACACACTGCAAAAGAAAATGGTTCAGTCCATGCAAGTGATTCTGCCAAAGTACGAGAAGACAGTAGCTGGGGAAATTATGCTAGAGGAGCCGTTTACGCATTACAGAGTAGGGGGAACCATCTTTCCCAGGTTAAAATTAATTTCTGTTGTTGTTCTATGAGTTTTTGGCATTGTTCTTTTAGAGTATGCGGAAAGGGAAAAATTAATATCTTGGTCTAACATAAGCCTGTCTTTCCCTTTGAAACTGCAACATGAAAAGATATGAAGTACTTGTGGACATGTAGGGTACTGAGCGGTAAGGCTTTACTGGCTCATATGAAAAATTACTATAATCTATTTTAGTAATGGTTAAATTCTCACATTTTTTCTTTTGTTTATTTTTGTTTCTTATGTCTGTTCAAGAATTGCGTCTTCTGTTTTGTGTCAAGTATTTATGCGGATCTTCATGAATAGATTTTATCTCATCTTTGCTTAGCTTTTGGTTTCTAAATGACCTCCAAATTTCTATCGTCTTTCCCACTAGTTAGCATGTACTTATTAAATTGTTTGTCCTTTTAAATAAACCAGAGAATCATGGGACAAGTTTTCAACAAAAGTTTGGCTTTAGAAGGCCAAATTAGCAGATGAGGAACAAACAATTCGAACAGATAAAATGCTAGACACCAATTTCATTTGTCACCTCCATGTGTGTGATAGGGACCTGGTGCCAAGGTCCCACATCGAGCAGTATTGGCTGCTTGGTGGGGTACTTAAGTGGCTTGATTCTCCCTACTCAACAGCTAGTTTTTAGGGGTGAGTTCTCTTAGTGCTTGAGTGCCTATCATTTCGTATCAGAACCAAAGGTCGGCATTCGGGAAAGGGCTATCGGTGGAGGGTTCTGACCGGTAGTGGGCCGAGTGAAGCCGCCGGGACGTCGGCTTTCCGGGGAGGGTATATTGATAGGGACCTGGTGCCAAGGTCTCACATCGAGTAGTATGGGCTGCTTGGTGGGGTACTTAAGCGGCTTGACTCTCCTTCCTCAATAGCTAGCTTTTGGGGGTGGGTTCTCCAAGTGCTTGGGTGCCTATAGTGTGCTTTGTAAGCATACCAGTTTCCAGTGGTCCAGCATCAGGAAAATAATATTATTGGTCATGTCTTTTCTAGAATAATTTATTAGACCAGCGTGACAATTGTAGATGGGCTTGAGGTTTGTATATCATTACTGCCCATTAATGAATTTGATTGTGAATTCTCGGGAATTCCTGTGCCCATTTCCTTTAATCTCAATTTGTAGGTCCTAACTGCTAAGTTCAGAAATTGCATAAAAAACTTAGGGGGGAAAAAAGATTTTCTAATGGGTATAGATGAGTTGTCTTCTATGAAATGATAATAATGAGTAAAGGTGGCATAATCACAGAATCAGACAATTGTTATGGAAATCTCGAACAGAGAGAATAAATGGCTGAATGAATTTTTTGAATGTAGTGGTTATTTTCTTATGAGTTGAGTAGAGTAAATCTCTTGAAATAATGGTTGGGGGCAACGATGGTTTGTAGGGGCGAGTTCTAATCAAAAGGAGGCACTGTAATGTATCATCTTGGAAGGTCTTATGGTGCCCTGACCAATGTGCAAATGAATTTTTTATAGAACCCCCTAGGGTTGCATTGCCATAAGAATTCTGAATCTGTTATGAAATGCATGCCTATTATGCAAAGAAAGATCCAGAAAGGCTTCAAATTGGGGAATAGTAGCATTAAGTTTCCTCTTATATTTGACGTAATCTTGGTCTGAGCCACGTAGCCAAAATCCCCGCTAGTCCTCATGTATGAGTATACTTCCCAAACTTGCTCCCAACTTGAGATAACCAATTTTAACACACTTGCTGGCAGTTCCCAATACACTAGATGGTCTTTTTTCAGTATACCATGGCATATTGCTTGTATACATTCTTGGAATTACCCTCTTTGCAATTTTCATTGATCACCACTAAAATAATGGCCTTTATCTTGTCTTATACTCTGTTTTTGTATCTAAGTAAGAGTTACTATAATTCTTTTTACGGTTATTGTGATCATTGCAGGGCATTATAGGATACATCTGTGGTTCTGAGAATCTTGACAGTTCAGGCCTTAGCTCTTCAGCTGCTGTAAGTTTGTCCTTTTTTTATTTTTATTTTTTATCATTATAATTACTATTATCATTTCATGCAAATGTTGTCTATATATTGACAGTGAGAATGCTTAATTCCTAATAACTTGTAATTAGAGGGAAATGCATTCACTATGAATTATTATTTTCTTAAATTCTTGAGTGAAAAATAAAGAAAAATTGCAAATGGAACAATTTTGAATTTTGAATTCTGCAATTATAATTTTTCAATTAATAATGGTCAATTGGGTCTAAAAATGTAAATCTAAGAGAGATAGATTTGGCTTCAAATTTCCATAACCCAAAAGCTTAAGCTTATAAATAAGGTTACAGTCTAATAAGTATTTAAGTTCTAACATACCTACTCAAGTATAGATGCCAGAATAAATAAAAACATAACCACTGGTTGGTATTTATTTAATACAACGAGGGGAGTCTAACTTGAGATCTTTTGGCAAAGGGTAATGATACCATGATTATTTAACTTTAAATTCAAAAAAAGCTTAAGCTTAAACTTATGTTTCCCTTTTGTGTGATCTATTTTTTTTTTTAATTTTCGTTTTCTTCTTTAATGAAATTTCTGTGCAACATTATAAACAAGGAGAGTAGAGCAATGATGGTTTTCATTGTTTTAGCCCTTGGAATATATTGTACATCCTGTTAAGAAATTAGTGGATTTTACATTTCTAACATTAGTTAACATTTCACAGGTAGGAGTTGCTTACCTGTTGGCCTTGGAATGTGCGAATGGTATAAAAGTATCTCCCATGGATAACATAGAATATGATCGGTAGGTTTCTTTAATTCTTGAATCTATTTATTTAATATGTTTATTTATATGGATTGTTTGTGATTCTAAGAGACAGCATATCTAGATTACCATTGAGGCTTTTTCTTTCAATTAATTTTTTAAAAATTGAGATATTAATCGGGCTGTTAAAATGTTTTGTTTTCTTTTCATGGCAACCAAACAAGAATAGAACTCCAATAATCCTTAAATTATTCCATGAAATCTTATATAGACCACATAACATTGGATTTAATTCATTCCAGCTGCCAAACAACTTCCTATTTTCTTTTCTTTTCTCAGCAGCTAAACAACCTCAATAGTCCTTTAATTCTTCATTGAAATCTTATATAAACTGTGAGAAAATATCAACTAATTTTCTGAATTTTATTACAACTTACATGTATCTATACACCTAATCTCACTGTCTCTCTCATATAATTCCTCTGCACACACCATTCCTTACAGCTTACATATCTTCTGCACACCATTCCTCACAGCTCACATATCCTCTGCACTATCTCTCTGCGCACTGCTCACACACAGCTCATAACACTAACATATTACAGCTAATATATTCTGTAACATAAACAAACAACATTGCATCCAAAAAAACACAAATTTAAATCTAGTAGAAACTAAAATATATTAAAGGCAGCTACTAAAACAGGACAGCATTTTCTTGGATGCATTGTAAAGACTTTTCAGTCTGAATAATCTTGTATTATTTCAATCATAATATTCTGGTTACAAGAGACAATATACAGAGTACAAAATATAACAGAAAAGGAAAACAAATCAAATCTCCTATAATCAAAGATTCTAATCAAATCTCCAATAATCAGGAAACCTAATCTTAAGAGAATATTCACAGCATACACCTAATATATTATTTATATGCATAGCACACACATAATCAAATCAATAAATCTCTAAGATTTCAACACCCCCCCTCAAGTTGGATCGTAGATATTGATCATCTCCAACTTGCAAATTAAATTATTAAAGCTTGGTTAAGAGAGCTCTTTCGTGAAAATATTTGCAGTTTTTGGTAGGAACATAAATCATACAGATAATACCTTCTTCAATATTTTCTTTAATAAAGTGCCTATCAATTTCAATATGTTTGGTTCAATCATGTTGAACAGGATTGAGAGAGATATTTATGGCTGTTTTATTATCACAGTAGAGTTTTATAGGACCATCCATCTCAATATGGAGTTCTTCTAAGAGCTTCTTTATCCACAAACCTTCACAGATTCCCTGAGCTACAGCTCGAAACTCAGCTTCTGCACTGCTCCTTGCTACAACATTCTGTTTTTTACTTCTCCATGTCACTAGATTTCCCACAACAAAGGTACAATAACCGGATGTAGATCGTTGATCTTCAACTGATCCAGCCCAATCTGCATCAGTAAAAACTTTTACTTTCTTATGTTTTCTCTTTTTAAAGAACAGTCCTTTACCTGGAGATCCTTTAAGGTATATTAGAATTCTAAGAACAGTCTCGAGATGTGCTTCTTTTGGAGAGTGTATATATTGACTTACCATATTTACTGTAAATGCAATATCTGGTCTAGTATGAGCTAGGTAAATTAATTTTCCAACCAACCTCTGATATCTTCCCTTCTCAACTGGGCTTCCTGTATCCTCAATCTTCTTACTCAAATCAATCGGTGTATCGCTTGGCCTACATCCAAGCATACCCGTTTCGGTGAGGAGATCAATGATATATTTTCTTTGAGAAACACTAATACCTTTTGCTGACCTTGCAACTTCCATACCTAAGAAATATCACATTTGTCCCAAATCTTTTACTTCAAACTCATTGGTTAAGCTTTTCTTTAATCTCTCTATTTCCATGGTATTGTCGCCAGTGATAATGATATCATCAACATAAACGATCAGAATAGTTTTCCTCCCCTCAAGTGGTTTGATGAAAGAACATAATATGATCAGATTGCCCTTGTTGGTATTCTTGAGCTTTTACCACTCTAGTAAATCTGTCAAACCATGCTCTTGGAGACTGTTTAAGACCATAAAGAGACTTCTTAAGCTTACATACCCTATTTTCTTCACCCTTTTTACGAAAACCTGGTGGTATAGTCATGAAGACTTCTTCTTCTAGTTTTCCATTCAAAAAGGCATTTTTAATATCTAGTTGATGAAGAGACCAATCCAGATTGGCTGCCAGGGATAGGAGAACTCGAATAGTATTCAATTTTACCACAGGAGCAAATGTCTCAGTATAGTCAATCCCATACGTTTGAATAAATCTTTTCGCAACTAATCGAGCTTTGTAGCGTTCAATAGTCCCATCAGCTGTATATTTAACAGTGAACACCCATTTACAGTCAATTGAACTCTTTCCTTTTAGTAGCTCTATTATATCCCAAGTGTCATTTTTTTCTAAGGCCCACATTTCATCCATTACTGTCGCTTTCCATTTGGGATCTGCCAAGGCTTCCAGAATATTTTTAGGAATTTCTGTGCTGTCCAGGTTAGCAGTAAATGTACAACAAGCAGTAGATAAGGTATTATAGGACACAAATTTGGAGATAGGATGATGAGCACATGATCTTGGTTTTTTTTCTGAGAGCAATAGGTAAATTATCAGAAAGTTCAGAATTACCTAATAGAGATTCATCTATACTTGGAGCTACCAATGGTTCCGACTCTTGTGGTGCTTCAGGTGTGAGATCCATACTATTCTTTGATTTTGGCCTTCTTGAATAAACACGAATTGCTTTATCATTCTGTTTTTCTGTATCTCCCTCTGATAGATAAAATGGAGTGATAGGTTCTGTTGGTGTGATGGGATGAAAGAATGAAAAATCATGATCCAAGTCCTCTTCGACACCTAATTCCCCTCCTTGAATAGGTCTTTGGTAGAAAGGTATATTTTCAAAAAAAGTAACATCCAAATTGACAACAACCTTTTTGATAGAGGGATCATACATTTGTAACCTTTTTGAGTAGGAGACTAGCCTATGAAAACACACTTATAAGCCCGTGGGTCTAATTTGCTACGATTGTGAGAATGAATATGGACAAAGACAGAACATCCAAAAACACGTAGAGCCAGACTTGAATTGAGGCGTGATGTGGGAAAGTGTTTGTGAAGTATTTGAATTGGTGTTTCAAAGGATAAAACATGACTTGGCATTCGGTTTATAAGGTAAGCGGATGTGAGAATGGTATCCCCCCAGAACATGTTGGGCATGTTTGTAGTGAACAGTAAGGCCCGGACAACTTCTAAGAGATGTCTATTTTTTCGCTCTGCAACCCCATTTTGTTGAGGTGTATCAGGACAGGAACTCTGATAAATAATCCCATGTGTTTTTAGGTATTCTCCTGAGATGGAATTAAAATATTCCGTGCCATTGTCTGTGCGTAGAATTTGAATTTGTGTCTGAAACTATGTTTGGACCTTAGAGTGAAAAACAGTGAACACTGATCGGACATCAGTTTTATTATTTAATAAATAAATCCAACATACTCGTGTATGATCATCAATGAAAGTTATAAACCATTTAGTATGAGTACAATTTGGAATACGAGAGGGTCCCCAAAGGTCACTATGAATAAGGGAGAATGCTTTGGAAGGCTTATATTGAGATTGTAGAACAGAATTCCGTTGATGTCTTGCAAGTTCACAGAATTCACATAGAGAACAATCTTTATTGATAAATAGAGAAGGAAACAAGCGTTTCAAATATTGAATATTTGGATGTCCCATCCTAAAGTGTCATAATATGACATTATTTTCCCTAGATACAGAATTACAGATTGCAATTTTTTCACTCACATTGGCCTCCTCAAAGTAGTATAGTCCATCACACTCCTTAGCACTGCCAATCGTCTTCCCCGATGATAGGTCCTGAAATAAACAGTAAGATGGAAAAAATTTAGCAAAACAACTAGAGGTGTTTGTGAGTTTGCTAATAGAGAGTAAATTGCAGGAAAGGTTTGGGACATGAAGGACATGTTCAAGGGTAATTAAATCAAAGATTTTAATACTCCTTGTTCCAGCAACGGATGAGAATGATCCATCCGCAATTTTAACTTTGAGATTACCAGCACAAGGTGAGTAGGATGAGAATAGGTAAAAAGAATCGGTCATATGATCTGAAG
>JANKKB010011407.1:0-13671 GCA_026225775.1 Bursera palmeri
CTAATTAATGAGCTCATCTCTTTCCTTTACAAGTTGACGAACAAATGCGTATGAATATTGAAGAGTTAGGTGTCGATCTAATATATAACTTCCTGAAATCAAGTTCAAAAAGAATCATTAACATTCAGAATCTTTTCATAGAAGAAAAAAATCATATGTATTCGTAATTAAAATGTATAAATTAAATTATGTTGGTACATACGAATTCAGAACGTCAAATAGATTTAAGAACTTATTAGATTATCATATATTATTAGGATTTCAAATAATAGTAGGATTTTATATATTATAATTACTTTAAATCTCTATGTTATATAAGTAGACCGGACTTAGGTTATGAGATATTATTATGATTCAATAAATGGACTTCAGATAATATTAGAACTTTGGATATTAGTTACTTTGAATCTCTCTTATGTTATGAGTGGCAATGATGTAATGAACGAAACTTATATATATCTATATATATATTTGAGATTGAATAAAACTCTTTTTTGTTGTTTACGACATTTGATTACATCTTCTATCGCGAAGAAGACATGTGTTCCAGATCACGGGTTTAACAATCCATTATTAGTATTTAAACTCTACGTACCACTCAAAATATATACCCATATTATATAAACATTATAATTAATAATATAATTTTTAATCAAAATAGAATATTTGTTACATGAAGAATATTTTTTTAGTCAAAATTGAATAGAATATGCGGGGATTTTATAATTCAATGGAGTTTCTTAGCTCTTTCTCAATTTTCAAATTCAAAGCTTCGACTAAAGAATTAGGATAAACATTAGACTAGAGAATTGAAATAAATATATATAAAATTGAGAAAATTCACAAGTGAAGTAATTGGAAACATATTTTTCATTTCTTGCACTTCACTCTTCGAATCATCCCTAATGAGAATAGCATTGACGAAAGAAGCCAGAACTATCGGATTTTTCAATATATAGGTAGGCTGGACCATTCATACGTAGTATTAATCACCTCAGCAATCATTCTTAATGTTGCCTGCAATAATTTACGCATGACATGTTCTTGCTTATTTCTGTAAGTAACATGTCATTCCTAATTCATAATAATGTAGTTCCACCCATGTCCCTTTCGCTTGAGCAAGTAAAATTGTTTGAGATAAAAGGGGAAAAATAAAGAACAATTTCTGGTCAAATATTTTACAGGAATTGTGTGGTTAATTACTGAAATTGGCTTGAGCGGAATTTGACTTGTCAACTCAATACAAGTGAAGGTAATTTACATTTCCGAGTGAGGAATTATAGTTTTAATTAATTTAGGAATAATTATAATTTTGAAAACAATAATTAAAAATAATTCTAAATAACATATGAATCCTAAAAAATACTATTATTTAGAATCAACGGAAAAATTTGGTAACCTTGATCGGCAGAATTTGGGCTTGCTGCTGTGAACTGTTTTCTGAGACTGGTGATTTTTCCTTTGGGTTTTGGGCCAAGAAAGTTCAAAGAAAACTAAAGAACAAGCCTTTTTGCAATCTAGCTTTTAAAAGCTAACATACATATATAACAATATAGTAAAATTGTAATTTAGAAATTAATCTGAATTTATTAAGAAAATAATCTATGGATTAAAATTTTTGATATGGCAAACTTAAAAACACGAGCTTATAAGTTAGAAAGTTGGTACGTTAACTTATTAACTTATGGTTGGTGTACTTAAAACAAGACGCAATGTATTAACCATCCGTTCTAACTAACTAGCCCACAAGAGCAAGGCCAAACAATGAGTAGGATTAAGGCCCATTAAGATATGGCACAACTTCAACCCAATTGCAAATTAGCCTTTTATTTCATTATTATTATTATTACAACTTGTTCGTGATCTTTAGTCGTTAATAGTTGGCAATTTACATTATTACCCTGAAATCTAAATTTAATTTTCTAAAATCATTGCAGCCAGCCATAATGATAACATCATAATATAATATAATTAACAAATATTTGTGGAATTACACGACCTGTTTCAGCGTGGCGTTCGGGGCGTCTGACTCCGTGTTGAATGATTTTTTGAATTTTTAACTTTATTGCCTTTTTTCTTTTGGGGTTTATAATTTACTAAATCCATGTTGACGACACAGACTTTAAGTTGGGGAAAACGTTGAAATTCACGTACAATATGAGTTGTCACTTGCCAGAAAACCCTCGAGTCGAGTCAACCTAAAATTGTTATTTTCATTGTTCACGTGTCTGTACTTCTTAGCAATTATAGCTACGTTTCGTCCTTCTTCATACTATTTTCAAAAACTACATCGAATTTTTCATATTTTTAGAAATAAATTTAACCAATTTCAATGAAATAAAATAACTTGATCTCTTCAAACGCCCGGAATCTTTCTATTATTACTGTTACAGTAATATAATATATTTCTAAAACTGTTTAAAAATAAATTGATTTTATAAAGATTTCTAAAGACATAAAACTCTTTGCTTTTAGAGGGCGGCTCCTAGTTATAGACTGTAAAATATTAAAATTACCCTTATAAAACTTTAAAATTTATTTATTTCTTATTTTACATGTATTTATTTAATATGTTTTTATAATTTTTAAATTATTCTATTTAAAATATAATATTATAATTGTAAATTTATTTTATTTACCACATATTTATTTAATATACTTTTATGAATTTTTTAATTATTTTATAAATACATGTGTATTTTAGGATTATAATATTAATTTTAAATTATTTTTTGACATTAAATTAAATTAAAAAATAATTGAAACTTGACCGGTTATATAATTCATATATTTTTCCTTTAACTAAGTTTTTACAAGCATTATAAATATTATTATTTGTATAAAATTTATAAATTATTTGTATATAATTTATTAGAAATAATTCAAAAAAATTGATTATAAAATATTAATATTAAAGATCATAAAAGTATAATACACATATCTATTTTTGTCATTTATATATAATGAAAATAAAAACAATAATAATCTCAAATATCTCTATCGTATTTTAAAAAAACAAAATAATTTTTAAAAATTATTTATCAAACACTTCTAATTTATTTTATAAATTACTTATTCCTATAGTAAAATAGAATCCGTTTATTTATACAACAATATCAATCCCAAATACATGGACAACCATGTTTGGGGCCACATTTGGCACAGTAAGCCACACCGTACTAAATATATATTTGATTGGGACAGTATAGCATTAAATTGGCCAGATTCGTATATATTTGTTTGGTACAAGTAAAACAATATATTACATGGAAATATGAATAATATTTATGCTTAAACTATATTATGAGTCGAATGAGATTAATTATCATAAAAATTCTCTATTTAAATTTTATAACGAGATTCGGATTGGGACATTCAAATTGATTGGATATACGATATGGAGTCTCTTAAAATTATCGCTTACAGGTTTATTTTTAGATTTTACGTAACATTCCCACATATAAAACATATTTATTTAATCGAAAGAACTGAAATTTTGTATATAAATAAACTCAATCTAAGATCTTATTAGTTGATGATCCGANGATGTAAAATAATCTATGATCATAAGAAGTATAGATGGTGGAAACTCTTAAGCGTGCGACAAATGCAATAGAATTAGAACCTAGAAGAAAAAGATTCTGAGATTGGAGAGAAACCTAACACCACACCAAAGCAGTGGCCGTACCTAAATGGCGAAAATAAAATTTAAAAATGAAAAAGCAATAATTAAAAGGCGCCAAGACAGTTCATGAGAAAAAGCGGAACTCTTTGTCATGAATGGTGTCCATGTCATGCATGTGTGATAATGATCATATTTTTAATATTATATATAATATTAAAAACGTTGAATCGAAGGAATTGGGAAACACATATAATTTTATTTTCTGCCATCCTCATGTTACTACCAATTATGAATGTAACGGCTAGTCACTTTTTAATCNAAAAAAAAAAATAGAGCGTCTTTAGAGCTGTCAAATAATATTATTACTAAAAAAATTAAATGTGTTTCGTTAAAATACACATAAACATGTTTATGTGTAAAAGTATTTAAAATTACTTACCAAATGACTCTTGGGAAATTAACTTAAATAATCCAAATTAAATGGGTTCTTTGAAAATAACCAACCCTTTAAGATTTCTTTAATTTTTTTACCAATTTCTAACTTTATAATCATTATACCCTTTCATATATAATATATAAATATATCTTTTATTTTCTAACACTTTTTTATCGAACTGTCATAAAAAAATTAGTCGGACAATTATCGGACTAGTTGGACTGTCATAAGACCGTTGTCGGACTCACCGGATTGTTGTTAGACAATCGAAAGATGGAGAGAAGAGAGAGATATAAGTATAATTATCATTCATATGAATTTGATTAGTTAATTAGAGAAAATCAAGAGAACATTTATTTTTAAAAGATCCTCTTAATTTAGGTTATTTGGTTAATTTCCCATGACTCTTGGGCGTTTGAAGAGCTTATTAGAAGTACCAAACTTTAATAATTTCACATTTTGAAAGTATATCTTATATGATTATACTATTCTTTATTCCTTTGAATAATATATTACCAATTCCATGAGAATACTTTTTACAATTGAACCAGGATTCGTTCAATGTGTATCATTCTTCCTGAAAGTTTTCGAAACAAATAACTTTAGGGTTAACATTAATGAAAAAACGAAAACAGATTATTGATGTCATCACCTGCCATGACCAATTGAGTTTGACCATGTCAATAAGATTTGATTGATTTGAGTCATCTTGAAGGCAAGTAGAATCCTCTCGAGTTTTGAATCTTTTCTTTTTTTAATATTGAAAACGAAAACTAAAGCCATCCGGTGGTCCTTGCATTACCTGCTTCCCATATATGTGTAAGGATTAGCCGAATCATTATTATATCTTAAAATTTTATCATAAGTTTCAGTTGGATGTGGTACGAACCGAAAAGAGAAACTTTGTTGCGGCAAGCTTAATTGTATGTAAATGGCCTCCTCCTCAAATGACGAAGACACTTGAACCAACAAGCACTCATCTCTACCATTATTCATTAATGCTGCATACGAAAGTTATTCATTTGAATAATAATTAGTTATTATTAAAATTAAAAATAATAAAATTTCATTATATAAATACAGAAATAAATATATATAACAAATATATTATATCACAACTTTGACTTGTTGTTTGTTTGACTAAATCTCCATAGTGGAAATTAGAAAAAAGGGAAGTACGTCTGAGAATAAATACTACTAATATCGTTCAGTAAATAAATTAAAAAAAATAAAAAAGACATACAATCGTAATCAAGCAAAAGTCAAAGTCATGTTTTCCTTCATACACTAATTTTCCGGTTTGAGACAGCGTGATTCCGACTTTCGAGCAAGACTCCTACCCAGATTAACGCGACCTAGTGTAACACTCAGACAAACACAAAAACAAAAATCCCAAAAACTAATTTTTGTTTACGAAAACAAAACACAAAGAAGAAGACTTTATTTTTCTTTTTTTTGTATTGCTCTCCACGACCCCAATTTGCTACAAACCTCTGACACATTATTATAAAATATTTTTATTTGTCTTCTACTTCTGCTGCTGCTGCTTCTTGGCTCTCTGCAGCTGAGTCTGCTAGAAAAAGAGGGCTTTCAGCATTCTCTTCTTCTTCTTTGTAATTACAGCCTTGCTTTTTTATACTTTTGTTTTGTTAGGTTGGGTTTTCTCTTCAGTTTCTGGACATTGCAATGGCAGAATACGTCTATTTCTTCAACAAGGTATTGTTGCTTGTTTCTTTCTTAGTTCTGTGAAAAAAATTCTACTTTATAAACAGTTCTATAATTTTTCCATATTTTCATTAAAAAAAAAGCTCTTTTTTTTTTTCTTTTTACTGGTTGGTCTGTTAATTTTGTGAAATATTAATGGGTTTGAGGTTTCTGTTTCGGTTTCTTTCTGCATGTTCCGATCTGGGATTTTACAGCAGAGTTTTGTTTTAATTCTTTTTGCATATTTTTGTGTTTCCCTCTTGCTTACATTATTTGGGCTGTTCAGAAGATTTACAGATTTTGTAATGTAATTGCGTTTGTGGAAACGCTTCTACTTTATTCCGTACCAGCCTGGTACTAATTAACATCTTCTTATGTCATCTTTGTTCTTTGATTTTGCCTAGCTTAGAATGTAAATCTCTAACTTTCCCTTTTTAAGTTGAATTTGCGTACTTATTTTACCATTTGTTGTCTTAGGATACTGTAATTATAAAGCCTGCAAAGAAATCTCCATTGTTCTTGAGAATGATGGCTTTACTATTTGCAATGGTCTGTGGCGTTCTAATCTGCTCAATCCGTTTAAAGCAAATAAGCACTGGCACCAGAATGAGATTTCAGAGTATCCAATTTATTATGGGGAAACCTGATACCGCTAATAACATCAAGCAATTAGAAGTTCCTGGCGATAATGGCACCGAACACTTGGAAATTCCTATTGTGCATTACCCACAACCCCAGACTTTTAGCAGGTAATTGAGAATTTATGATTTTCTTCAATTTGGGTCATGGGCCTGATTTGTATATGTTATGTTATGTTTTCGTGTATAAACAGGGCTGAATGTGCAGATAATCCTATTCGATTATTTGCCATAGTATCAATGCAAAGATCTGGAAGTGGATGGTTTGAGACCTTGTTAAATAGTCACGTTAATGTTAGCTCAAATGGGGAGGTTTTCTCTGTTATGGATCGGAGGAGAAATCTTTCTTCAATTATACAGACTCTAGATAAAGTTTACAACTTGGATTGGTTAACTAGTGCTTCCAAGAATGAGTGCTCTGCTGCAGTTGGCTTTAAGTGGATGCTCAATCAGGTATAATGTTGTCTTCAAATTTGTGTTTATGATGATCTTTTGATTAGATTACTTCTCTTCTTGGTGAATGGTAAAAGGCCTATTAGTTTCCTATTGCCATTATCTAAGTAACAACCATTCCACCTAACTGTTTACCTGGCAAGAATACATGAAATTATTCTTCATCATGGGTCATTTCGTCATGCCCCTTGCTTTCTTAAGATGATTTAAAATATTATTTTCTGTTTGGTGAATGATGTGTCTTTTAAAGTTATTAATTTATTGTAGAATTATAGTCTATAAACTTTGCAGTCTATAAACTTGGAAGCAAAGCAATAAGAAGATTGTCTACTGCTTTCCCAGACTTTCCAGGATAAAATCCTTCCACTTTTGACCCTTTACCTTAGTTTTAAATGTAACTCTGCTCCTATTTAAAGTAGTATTATGTGATTTGCCATACTGAAAATACCTAGAAATTCAGGGTTGTTACAGCTGCTCTTGACACATTGGTATTAGAATGGTGCCCTCTGTTGGATGACTGCAGATTGAAATTTTACCAAAAGGTTGAAGCCATTCAGTTCATGGTTCATAGTCATTTCTTCATTTAGTTCATAGCCAGGTTTATCGTTAGGTTTTCTAGATACTAGTCTTGTCACTGAGTTTACTTTTGCTGTTTTGTTTGTCATTCTAAAAGAAATTTTTCTTACCTGTTCTGTAAAGAATGAATTAGAAAATGCTGTAAATAAAAAGTCCTGATTTAGATAACAAGGGAACCTATTGTAGCATGATCTATGGCTTGAGGGTTCAACCTTGGAATTTGCTAACCTGATGTTTTCTTACTATTGTTCAGTATGGTAGCGCAGAAAACTGAACTCATTTTATCTGGTTCTCCTATATAAACCAGTTAAAGTTTATGAACATTGCAGATAAATAAGATTAGTGCATGAAAGGAGCTAATAATACTTGAATGCGGTCTTCTTTGAAAGAACTTGTAAAATTTGCACATGCATAGCACCAAAAAATAGTCAAGCAATACTAATGCAGCTATCAAAGTGGTGGTAACTACTAACAAAAAATCCAGAGAAGAATGCTACAGCGTCTTTTAACTTTTACAGATTGATATGTTTTGAAGGAAAAGTGGGTTTCCTAAGTCTTTTGCTTCTGCCAGATTTATCGAAGTTCTCATGCTACTTGATATGAAACTGCAATCATAAATGTTGTGCCATTGTAGAAATTTCTAAATATTCAACTTGTAATGGGGTAATGGGGGTTATCACCTCTGTGAAAAACAATAGTCAATCTGCATCACATGGCCTATGTGGACACATAGATGGTTTATGCAAAATTATTCATTATGAACAAAATGCTGGATGTTGCCAATATTCCGTTTTCAGTATAATAGTGGGCCATTCACCTTTGGTGAAAAAAGAAAAAAAGTCATCTGCACTCTTAAGAACTATTTGATAGGTTATTCAGTGGTTGCATGTCTTCCTTTTGAGTGCAGGGTGATGTTAAGTCATCCTTCATATACATGTACTTAATTTGGTAGTACCTGGGCATTGTGTTAGCCTTACCTACAGATTATGCTACTGTCAAATAAGGCAATTAGCTGAGAGGAATCTAGTTTCTTAATACCTAACTCTGCATTTTATGAGAGACTGGCGGTTTTCATGTAAAAGACAGTATAATTGTGAGTTTATCTTTTAATATTTTCCTCATGGGAGATTCAGTGGAAGGGTAATTTTCGTTGTCAAATCTTGTGCAGGGGTTGATGGAGCACCATAGGCCAATAGTAGAATACCTCAATCATAAGGGTGTTTCTGTTATATTTCTCTTTCGACGAAATCTGTTGCGTCGTCTGGTTTCTGTACTTGCAAATTCCTATGATCGGTATGCTAAGCTATTGAATGGAACCCACAAGTCTCATGTGCATTCACCTGAAGAGGTCTCTCTCTCCCTATGACTGTTTCTGTGTGTGTATGTATGTATAATTATTGCATGATATTGACCCCTGGGCTGGTAACATTTTATAGGCTGAAACTCTTTCAAGCTATAAGCCTGCTATCAATTCCTCATCGTTGATAACTGAGCTGAAGGAAGTGGAGTTGACAGCTACCAAGGCTTTAGAATACTTCAACAGTACACGCCATATCATTCTATACTACGAGGATCTCATTAAGAACCGCACGGTTAGGATTCTGACAAGTTTATGCAATCCTGGTTTTTTCTCAATTTTTTGTAAAAAATAACAAGTCTTTTAAAGCATGCATTATCTAGTTTTCCACAAATTTTCAGAACTCATGAGTAAAAGATTATATTTGTGCACATATTTTTTACAATTTGTTTTATAACCCATCTCAGTTTTCCTGCATGCATCTTTTAAAGGAGAAAAGGGTCAAATCATATTTAAGTTTTCATGTTCTTCCATTATAATTTTCCAATCTATGCTGAAAACATACGTACACTGGTGTACATTGATTTCGAGAATGTTTTGATGTTCCAAATACTCTCAACTAGTTGGTTCTGTTCTTGTATCTTTGCAATGGTCATGACTCTGAATTCTCGTTGCAGAAAGTACACGATGTCCTTGAGTTTCTAAGGCTCCCGCAGATGGAGCTATCAAGCCGTCAGGTTAAAATTCACAGAGGTTCGTTGTCAGAACATATAAAGAACTGGAATGATATCAACAGAACACTCAATGGAACAGTATATGAAAGTTTTCTCCGTGCTGACTACAAAAGATGACTCCTTTGCTAACCTGGGCAACGGTGTGAATACCAACTTCGGTCTAATTTTAGTTAGGTACAGAAACACTCACCTCACCGCCATTAAAAAATTTTGTCTGCCGAGGAAGGATGACGTTTACATGCTTGTATCTCAATGTCTCGTTGAGGCCACCTGTTTGTCAATGTTGTTTTTGATCAGACACATCACATGTATCTCGTTCTTTCTCAATGTCCCTTTGAGGCCACCTCTTTCTTAATGTTTTATATATTTATCACACCATGTAAATGTCAGCTAATCCAGGGCATTGGCAGTGCAACTTGCGAATAGTGTGTGTTACATTATTTCTGCTCTTACTTTTCGTTCATCACAAATGGACACAAAAAAAAAGTAACCGACATAATTCATGGAAAGCAAATCTAAGGTTACTTCTAAGCTCTTCTCTTTGCAATTTACTGCATCATAAGCGCCTAAGCCCTACATTTAGATGCATCCCAAATGTGACGGACAGAAAAGTAAGGTATGCATAAAGTTCTTCAACGACTATGATTGGAACCAATAAGTCGAAAGACGTAACAAACACTCCAATTTCCTTCTTATTTTATTTGAATGGTTTCAAAGGGTTTTGACAAATATGCCTTTTTCTTTATTCGACTCAGATCGTTCCTTGGCGAGGCCTACACCATCCTAACTCTTCTACTCTATAAAATGTTTGGGTCTTGGATGAAGCCCAAACTAGAGCCTTTATATCAGCCCAGAATTCATGTACAGAACAAGTTGGGCCCAACTATATGCTCAACTCTGTTGAAGGCCGTGGGTAATCCTTAGTTAGTGCCCAGAGAAGAATTTGGGACTTCTTGAAGAGTTGCTTGGGCCGGGGTGTTGAGAGAGGTGAGGGAGGTGCTAGAGAAGGAGGGTGAGAGTGATTAGTGTAATGAACAAAGGAATGGAAAATTTGGAAGGCCAATTAGAGGGGTTCGTAGATAATTTCCAAGCTGGACAGGGGAACAGTGACTTAATGAAAAGAATAGGAGGTGTTCGTATCGTATCTCAATGTTTCTTCAAAAGATTTTTTGCACGCATAACTAAGCTATGATAGAGAAGATAATTAGGAAATTGGTTATGAGAAGAAATGGATTTGTTTTGTACTGATTGGCCTCAAATGATGTATAAGAAGTTGGGGTTGTCTCTCTTCCATGATCAGAGGATTAGGAAATGGATACTCAAATTATTATGCAATAAATTAAATTGATTTGATAAAATTTAAACTGGCTCTGGACTATGCAATAATTAAGAGACTATTCTATTAATTAAAAAATTATTTTGACCATGCAGGCCTCCCTGCTGTGAATTATTCAGAAGAAGCAGTGTTTAATTGGCCGCACAGAGAAGTAGGGAGTTGAATTCTTAAGGCTGCAAATAGATACCCAAGATGATGGGTATAGCCGACCAGAGCTTCTGGCTGGAAAGAAAGATGAGCAATCAATGGCAGTCACAAAATAGAGAGAAGTGGGGAGAGCAACAGTAAAAAGATTCAAGACAAATTTATGCATTCAAAATGTTCATGGTGGGGCAACATTTACCGACTTCTCTACTTATACCTCTCGTTAAAATACTTCATTATATGCACTTCAATTGACAAAATGTTCTCAGAAAATCTTATAATTTCTAACTACAGTAACAAGATTTCAGATAGGCTTAAAAATATTCTCCACTTTGGCTGGAACGGACGGTTATAAAAATTATTCCCCACCRTCACATATGTGAATGTCTTGCACTCCATTAATCTTTGTTAAGGAATATTAAAAACTAATAATATAATAGAGAGTGGCCGACAGCAAATAGGAATAATAAAAAATATAACAAAGGAAAACCTTGAAAGAAAGATTTCATTAACTTCAAGTACTTGATTAGTTTAAGATTAAAGAGGTGGGGGAAGCTAAAGCATGCGGTGGAAATCCACCTTAGTTCATAACAAATTACGGCGGAGTGTGAAATGCGTGAGAGAGTGGAGTAAATATTAATTAGAAGGTTTCTATTTCTATGGGTAAAAACAAACATAATATTTGGTTAAGTATAAAATAATATTGTAATGCCAATTAGCCCAAAAGATACGCATAAAGCAGGTAAGAATGTGCGCCATTCAATTACTTATCTTGATTCTTTACTCATCAGCGACGCTTATAAATTCCAACAAAGGATAGGGTTTAGGCCTGCAAATTGCTTAGTGTAGCCTGTTGTTTTGCAGGGTTCCACAATAATCAAGCAAGTTGCTTGAAGCTTGGTAGTTGCTTTTAAATTCCCTATTTCTCTATCCCTAGCTAGTTGCTTGCTCCATTGTTGAAGCTTTCCCAGTGTCTATATCGTCCAAAAGAAGTTAATCTTTGCTTGTCTTTTCCTTGTATTGATTCTCTGCCGCGAGATTCAATGCATTGACCGAAGTCATTTAACGTTAGAGAGACAAACTCAATTCCCAAAACTTCAAACTTACAGCAAAATCCTTGAAAAAGAAGCAACCACTTGTGCACTTTAGCTTAGCACAATAGAGAGAATCTAAGTGCTGTTTTGTGCTCTAAACGTTCAACCACAATTTGATTAAAGTTTTACAAGATTAGTAGGAGGAGGCTGGGCCTCGCAGGGGCTTCCCTGACTCGAGCTAGGGGCCAACCGACAGGAGTCTTTTTTCGCAAGATTATTCTTTAAATTCAATTCCATTACAACTGGAGTTGGAGAGACGGACGAGCCAGGTCGAGGGGCAGCACTAGTTTTGGAGCTCATCTTTGGTTTGACTTAACTAGTGAGTGGCTATGCTGCCTTTGACTTTTCTGACTCTGATACTTTACTTAGCTTCTATTATTTGACCACGCAAAATGTGAAGCAAATGAGCGCGTCAATATTAAGCTTGACCCCTCATCAGCTTTTGATTATGATTATGATCACTCGACACTTATTGAACACAAAGAATATTAGTAAACAAAAGCAACTTTTACTTGTCAATCGTGCTATTGTCAAACAAGAATCGAGCATATAATAAAAACTTATAAATCAATATCTGAAGAGTCATTTCAAACCATTAGCACTGTTACATTAAATTCTATATATGTTTTTTCCATTACCCAAAATAAAAATTGATAGTTAGGAAAAGAAAGTCATAAATATTGAAAGCAAGTACAACACCAAAGAAATTGAGAAGAAAAATCATACACAAACCAACTTATCTTATTGATTAGCTACTAATTAGAAGCTATCTACCTCTCTGTTAATGACATTACACTACACAAATTAATTTAAGCATCCACTATTAGTCCTTGCATTAAAATATATATATGAATCATAGTTTTAAAATTATTATGTGATTCCTGAATAATATAATTGCGCTATGCGAAAGAGTTGGTACACTTTTGCTCTGCTCATTCTAATTTATCTTTTGTTCTCAGAAAGTTTTGTTATTCCAAACTACGGTCACAAGGTTTCAAATAGGCTTAATAATATTCTCCACTTTAATTAGAACGGAAGGTTATAAATATTAGTCCACACCATCACATACGTCAATGTCTTGCACTCCATTAATCTTTGTTAAGGAATATTTTAAACTAATAATATAATAGAGAGTGGCCGAGGGCAACGTCTACAAAGCGTAACAAAGCAATGCCCTTTCGCCAAGGGTATACGACATCCTTGTTCGGGACTTCCTGCATACGGATTTCTGTTATTCTACCAGAGAGAAAATTTGCCCACTCTATAAAAGAATTTTTTATGGCCAAGAAAATCCCAAGTTTTTTATTAATCCAATGGACCTCGATTTGATTCTTGATGTCCACAAATAGGAATAATAAAAAAGATAGTAAAGGAAATATTTGAAAGAGAAAGATTTCATTAACTTCAAGTATTTGATTCGTGTAAGATAAAAAAGGTGGGGGAAGCCAAAGCATGTGGTGGAAATCCACCGTAGTTCATAACAAAGGAGAGAAATTAAAGAGGATTATACAAGTTGAGGGGCAGCGTTAATTTTGGAGCTCATCTTTGGTTTGACTTAACGAGTGAGTGGCCAAGTTGCCTTTGATTTTCTGACTCTGATACTTTACTTAGCTTCTATTATTTGACCACGCAAG
>JANKKB010011430.1:0-18803 GCA_026225775.1 Bursera palmeri
AGGGAGTTATAAGAGTATTATATATGTGAGGGTATTCAAGTCATTCAACTAAGTTTGGTTAGGCCAAATCAAAAGATTCCAGGAGCTTAGTTAGTTTTCAAATGACCCCCTAATTTTGAATCATTTCTCACAATTTCCTAACTATTTATGTTTCCTTACACTTCGCACTTTATTTGTGGATTTCAATTCGAACATTGTTATATTATTATTTTTAGAGTCATTGTCTTTTTTTTAGGTGTCCACTTGGAATAAATCATCCTCAGGGTTTCATATGGGTTAAAAAGTACAAGAAATATCAAATGTGAAAATTCACCATAATAATTATAATTTACAATGTTTTCATCAATCAAGGAAAGACTTTTACTTTGGTTTAGTATGGTGTGCAGCCTCATTTTAGTTCAACAAATTTATTTTTATTGTAATCATAGTAATTAAATAAATGCAATGTATGTTAACCAATGTACGCTAATAGTATTTATCTATGGATAAATTTGAAAATTGTAGTACATACTTAAGAATCAACTAAATGTTATTTTTCTTCATTTTGTGTTGTGATTATTTTTGTTTATCATGGTCAATTGATTATGAAAATGATTTACGAAAATACATATCCAAACATATATTCACTGGTTTCATTTTGATGCGAAAACATATAATACATAAATAAACACATTCTCATACTTTTTAATGTTCTCGTGTACATGTATCATTTTTCTTCTAATTCCAACTTAGAAATTATCAAAACAAAAACACAAAATTTATAATCATATGATCCATAAACAACTCATATTTGGTAACTTGAAGGATCTCGTTATTAAATTATCAAATTTGAACCGCGCATTATATTAGATTAAACTTGTAGGATAGTCACTGATATTAACCCTTAACTATACTTTAAAATATATCATAATCCATTTTTTTTTTGTAATTAATATGAAAATAACTTAACAAATACATCCAAAACATATTATAGAAAATTAATATAATTGAAAATTTTATCTTTCTGTACTCTTATTTGTATTATACAGTATTATCATATTTAACGCTTAGTAAAATATGGTGTTATGTAGATAATTGGGTTGATAGAATAGATAATAATATCATAATACCCTATCACATGATTTATATTTTAGCAAAAATTTGAGATAGATTTTAAGAAAATAATAGCTTTAAATCTTATATGGTTTGTGAGCTTTGCACGTATTGTATTTGGCGAACTTTAACGTATCGGCCTTGATAAAATAGTATTTGATTAAAAAAATTAATAAATAACTAATAATATGATAATTATTTATTTAATAAAATTAATTATAAATGAAAAATTAGTAACTACTAATTATGGTTTTGAAATTGAGTGGATTAAAAAAAACTAACAAGGCTCACAGTCTTACCGATCTATAATTCAAATTCAAAAATCTCCAATCTACTCCATTTGCATCAAACAACAATCTAATCCTCCATTTCATCAAACAACAAGTTACCAAAAATCAAATCAAATTACTATGATCGTAAGTCACGGTCTTGGTCATGCTTGTGACAAATGGTCTTATGCAAACCGTGGGTTACAGGCTTGGCCAAGACTGTGGCTTACGGTCTTAGCTTCCGCCCTTCATCTTCTCCACAAACCTAACTTTTTCAGGCGGTTTTCCATCTCCAATCAACTCCAATTACCCAAAATTTCAAACAACAAACCTTAATCCCAAATCAAATCAAACCACAACAACACAACAATCAACATACCGATATTACAGACAAACCAAATCAAGAAAGAACATGCCTTGAGCCAAAATTGGTGTTCCCATTTTCTTCCCAATCCTGGTTTCATCTTCTTCGGCAAATCCCCATTTTGTCTTTGCCAAATGCGTTTTCCCTTCACGGTTATAATAATGAAAAAGAGAAGATAGATGAGTGTAAGAGAGGAGATTATAGATTGTAGAGTGAAGAAGAGAGTTAAAGTGTAGAGGGACAACACAAGATTTGGGGTTCACTAGGCAAGTGTTCTTTGATTTCAATTTGAGGATATTTGGGTCAAACAAGGTGAGGTTTGTTAGAAGAATTATAGAATTCTAAACTTTGATTATTTTTCATTTCAACCCGTAAGTTGATTGTTGCTTATAATTCCCCACTGTGGTTATCACTATTGCCTTCATTTTTTGAGTATGTCTTTTGGGAAATTTACCGGCATGAAAAGTCCCATTTCACTGGCTTTCCCTAATCTCCTTTGCTTCCTTTTCCCGGGTCTAGTGCCAATTCATAAACACCAAAATAGCCTCTTAGAGGGGTCCAAAATGAGAAATAGCTGCCCATCTATAATTCTCTCATAGCAATAGCCATTTGCTACAATAACTATCATCATAAGTCAAAAATACCCCAGAATACTATAAAAATAAGTTTTTCTTACTTGGAAATTACATGTCAAGTAAAAAATATGCAGTTAGGACCATGTAGGATCGTGACGGTCTTGGTGGTAATCCACAGTCCATCGTGATGAGTATGTAAGTCATTGAGGGATTCACAGTCTGACCGTAACAGTTTTAGCTCCGACCGTGATGGTCTTTATGATCCATGGTCTATCGTGATGAGTATATAGGTCATTGAAGGATCCACGGTTTAACAGTGACAGTTTGTGTAGGGCATCACGATCGGACCATGGATCATCATCCAGACCGTCACGGTCATAAAACTTTGTAACTCATCTTCAACGTCGAAGCTTTATGTTTCCAAATTAC
The DNA here is from genome assembly GCA_026225775.1 of Bursera palmeri. NCBI lineage: Eukaryota > Viridiplantae > Streptophyta > Magnoliopsida > Sapindales > Burseraceae > Bursera > Bursera palmeri. Next base: position 2,730 of record JANKKB010011430.1, read on the forward strand.
ATCATTCAGCATAACCAAACTTTCAAATCAACAAAAACCCAATTTCAAACTTCAAAAACCATTCAAATAAACTCAATTTAAAGCTAATTAACATAATCTCAACTAATCAAAACAACCTAAGTTCATTCATCATAACCCAGTGAGAAAAACTCATTTTTGTAGTAGCCGGGGGTATTTATGACTATAATAAAAATTATTGTAGTAAATGACTATTATTATAAAAGAATTATGATTGGAGGCTATTTTTTATTTTGGACCCCTCCAAGAGGCTATTTAGACAAATTTCTCATGTCTTTTTTAAGAAATATTTTACTGTATTTAAAAAGCGATACTTACTCTTGTCCCTTAGATAAATTTTAAAAAAATTTAATCCCGGACTTTTATTAAACTAATATTTACCCCTCAAAAACTTAACTGCCGTGAAATAAATTTTAATATTTAACTGGTGAGAAGGGTTTTGTTTGACTAAACGAGTCATTTTTTACGAAATGACAAATTTTTTAGACGAAATAAAACTCTTTTCTACATCAAAAATATTATAATCGATGTGTTTTTAGGGGATAAGTATTAGTTTAATAAAAATCAGAAGTCAAACATTTTATAAAAATTTATTTGGGCAGAGAAAATAGCCCTATCTGAAAATGATTTGGTTTGGACAATTGGGCACTGAATTTTTGTGGGCATGGGTAGTAACCAAGTGTTAGTTCATGGTTTAATTAACAAGAAATACAAAACAACTTAGGTTTAATTTCATATAAAAAAGGGATATTTACTCTAACCTTCCATTTAAATTTTGAGAAAATACTTAATTCTAGATTTTTATTAAACTAGTATTTACTTCTTAAAAATTATCACTATTTTTATAAAAATTAATATTAACCCAAAAAAATTTAAAGAGTTAGTGTTAGTTTAATAAAAATCTGAAGTTGAAGTTTTATCAAAATTTAACTGGATTTCTCCTATAAAAAACAAAAAAAGAAACGTGAGGCCTTGAAATTGCCGATCTTGAATATGTACACACCTAGTTTGATTTGGATTTGGGTTTTAAGGTTATTGATGTATGATTTGGACAGATACTTAAAGAAATTTTAGATAATAATAGATTAGATTTTCAAATGTGTGAGAGATAAATAATTTTATTTTAAAAATTAATTTATTTAGAAATTATATTTTAAACACTAAAAATAATATAAACTAAAAGTTTATAATCTTTATAAAAATTAATAAAAAATTAAAATATTGTATCAAAATTATTAATTTAAAACCACAAATTAATCATACATTAATGATAGTTTTAATGCTATTATTTTTGATAGAGATTATAAAAGTTGAATTTATACTATTTATATTTTTAAGAATAAAATATTAAATTATTAAAATAAATGGTAGGTATATTTATGAACTTTAACGGTTAANGGAGGAATCGGTTTATGTCACGTTCTGAAATTATTGGAAATTTGTCCAATTTTTTTTAAAATTTGAAAAGGTACCGGGAAGGACAGAGACCTGCCCGTGATACTGAACCCTATGGGCCCATAGGCGTAACGAAAGCAATCAAAACGTGGGTCCCACCTAATTTTGAAAGTTAAGAGAAGTCCCCCTCTCTCTCCCTCTCTCTCACCATTTGCTTCAGATCTGATCCAGAGCAACACGAGACACTAAGCAACAGGTGAGTGAAAGACTCCAAAATTTTTCCCTTNATTTTCCTATGTTTTCTTGGCTGCCAAACGCATATTTTACAGATTTTGAGCAGTTTATTTTGTTATTTCTTGAATCTTATGTGAGCTGATCTGGTTATAAGCTACATTTCGCCTGAGAATGTAAAATTAGATTAGGTGATCTGATAATGAAATCAATTTTGCTGCCATTTTTTTCTTTGAGGTTTACTTTACTCTTTACGGCTTTAATTACCTTAAATTGTTGTTTATTATTTTAATGTTTGCCTTGCATTTGAATTTTTGTTGTATCTATTTTGGTGAAACCCTAGAAATTCTTTTTGTAGTGATCTTTAGTTATAATGGAAATGTTACTGGGACATGATTCGTTGATGGACTTCTCGGGTGAATGTTCATCCACATCCCATTGAGTTTTGGCCAAACTCTTGGTGGAGTTGTCTGGTTTTTATTAAAATAGGCAGATACCTGCATTTCAAGGGAATTTCTGATAAATTTTATGATATTGTAAGGCAGATCTTTTAATTTGAGAGGAAGTTTCTGAAAATTTTCAAAGCTTTTGGGTTTTACCATTAACATTTAGTGTACCAACTTTTTTATGCTTTTACTTGGTCGAGCTTTTGCATCAGCTTTATAATGCTGGTTGAAGTTTACAATGTTGAGCTGAAACTACATTGCTTTTGTTATACATGGAAAATATTTGCAGCTGGTGTAAACTAAAATAAAGATAATGGGTCGCGGAGTCAGCAGTGGTGGGGGACAGAGTTCTTTGGGATATCTTTTTGGAAGTGGAGAGGCACCAAAACCCACCTCAAAACCAACCGCAAATACCAGTGAAGCTCCTAAGAATCTGGTAGAGGTTGCTAGCAATGGAACTCCCCAGAAGTCTGCTGCAGCTGCACCATCAGGAAGTGCTGAGAAGCAGATTCCAGCTGGGGTTCCAGGGAACAATGCAAACAACTACTTTCGTGCAGAGGGCCAGAACTGTGGCAACTTCCTCACAGTATGATCTTTTTTGTAATTTGATGCACTAAATATTGATAGTAGGGGTCACCAATATTCTTAAATAAGTCGTTCATATGAATATCACTCTTTTCATTTTACCTAAAGGTTACTCTCATCCATTTGAGGCGGAATGGATGGAATCTTAATAGTCATAACAAGAATCGTCTTTATGATGATGTTCCAGGAATTCAAACTTTGACCTGTAGTCAGAGTCCTGCACGTTGGGAACCATTCTATTGTCAGAACCCCTCTCCGTAGGACTTAACACTTTTACCATACTGATATTTGGGACCAACTGCATGGTTATTTCTTACGGGCTCATTCTAGATGTCCACCTCGGTTGAGAGTAGTAAATTAAGAGTCAGTAGAATAGCAATTGTCTGTTATTTACCTTTCTTTGCTAAAAGAATACTTTGTCATTTTCGGACTAATGATTTGAAATAGGTATGATTCTCTGAAATATTGCCAACGTAGACTGGTTTTTGTGGATTTAGCTGCAACAAGTATATTGCCATTAACTAGTCATTCAGTTTTGAGGGCTCAACACATCAGAATATGTGTTTTGTTTTCCGTTTCCTTTTATCAGATTTTTTTTTTTTTAATTTTAATTCGGGATGTTATTCCGCTATCCGATAATAGTGGATCGTTGCGTTAGTTACTACGTAGTGCTTCGCATGCATTTAAGCATGCACTTCCATTTCTTTTACGGGTTCTTGCATTCATGGCTTTATTGATTTTTTCTGTTACTAAATATTACTATTATATTTGCTAATTTCAATGTATTCTAGTGGCACATAAGTTTCACGTCATGTTTGAAATCTATGTGGACAGGATCGGCCTACAACTAAGGTGCATGCAGCCCCTGGTGGTGGATCTTCCTTGGACTACCTATTTGGTGGTAATGGGAAATGAGGCTCCAGGTTGGAGGATGGAAGCTTTCGCTTACTGATGTTTTAGGAGCCTTTGAAGTTGAGGCAAACAATATCTATATCTGTTAGACGTGATATTTTTATTTGTATTATGTAATATATGGTACTTCTGGAGGGAATGTTGGGTTTGCTTAACTGCTTATAATAGGGAGAGGGGCATTAACTGTTTGCTATCCGACTTACAAATGCTCTTTTATGTGAATTTATGAAGGCAAAGAGTGTCAATCAAGCACTTCACTATCGCTACTCTTGAACTTGATGTATGCTTTATATGATATTCCTTAGCAACGACAACTCTAGTCTCGCAATGGTTGCTGCATTCTTACGTTATACCCTCAAACATCGGGTCGAGGCATCTGTCTCAATCCTACTACTGATGCTATTACACGTTTAGTAGGAATCTAAATTGAGTGTGTTGGCGACTTGACCTTAACCACAATCTGCCTTAGATTTGGTTGAAAAATAGGTCTGAATTTTGTCCTACTTTTGACACAGCAAATTAATCTAGGCAATCAATCGTTGAGCTATCATTACTTTCCATCTTGCGATCAAGTCAACAAGAAACAGCATTTCTATGAATAAAATGCAGATATAGTAACAATCAATCAGAGCAAGGACTAGAAAAAAATTTTATGCAAAAAGAATTTTAAGTTAACGTAACATGACTGATTTTAAATTAACGTAACATGACTAAACTTTAAATCTAAAAGCTAAGGTACATCACAGATAATTTGTGCCTTGAACAAAATTCTTTTAAAAAAATTTCTCAGCAAACAGGATTGCATGGCATAATAGCGGCATATCAGAAGAGTAAGAAATGGTATCTTAACATCTGATAAGTGATAAATTGACAGATCACTGTGTTTCCCGGGAAAGCAAAAGAATCCTATCTGCAATGACGTGATACAGGACCTTTAACCATTCGCGTATGAAGCAGTTCAGTCTGAAGCTATAACTAATCAAGATATCACCAGCTATAGAAAAACCTACTGCATACAACTAGTCAATAATGGCCCTAGAAAAGTTAAATGTTCCGATAAAAAAGAGATCATTAGTTGGTAGGATGACAAAAAGGAAGGGTGTTAGCAGGTGGCAGATGACACCAGTTAGCAGATTCTCTATATCACAGGTCAAACGCATCTATCCACCTTGAAAATGTTGAATATACAAATGGCCCATGTTTTGCTGAGAGGCCATAGCAAACAGGTAATGCCTCTCTCCCTATCATATTGATTTTGCTGGATCAATGCTTCCTTCACTAGCAACAGCATGTGTCCTGTGATCTGCAAACATAAAACAGTGAGGGTTTCATCAGAAGATTCTGCTTTGCTTCCTGTAAATTCCATAAACACATGCAATTCAAACATCCAAGTTTCCATAAAATTTCAGACGATCAGATTTTGTTTTGTTCCCTATTGCATTTAAAACAAACGTCTCGAGTACAAATCACAAAATGCAAGTACAGTTCAGTTGAACAAGATGTTGAAAGAAGTTTATCCAAAGAGAAAACTAGCTGACAAAAGAGTCGAAGAATATAGACCATTCAATTGATCAAAACGATGTAGGAATGGAATGGAAGTCTTGTGGTGCACAAGACATCATACCTTGGTTTGGGGACAAAGGGGTACAGCCCTTTTCTGTGGCACATATCGTCTCTTTAGGAACTGTGGTGGAGTTTGGTGTGTCATTCGTCTTATCATCATTTAAATTCAAAGGAGTAACTAATGGTTCTGAATCAACTTGATCCTGCAGAAAGTTAAAACAATGGTAAATGCAAATGGATCATTTACTATGAAGTTTGGAAAAAGCCAAGAGCCCAACAAAGTAATCTCATAAACATCAAGATGAAGAACAATAACCTGGTATCCTAGAGCAGATCACATGGGCACCTTTATGTGTGCGTCCCATCAACAATTAAAAAAAAAAAAAAACCATGCAATAAGTTCTCCCCTTTTTTCTGTCAAAGAGAAAGATTCATTTAACCAAAAAACTATGGTGAGATTGAAGAACTCACAACTTCAAGAGTTGCAGCCTAGCAGACAATCTTTTCTATTTTCTTTTTGTTGAAGAATTTCACTTCATTTTTTTCAAATATATTAAACCAAGCATAGTACATGTATTTATACACAAGATTACTCTCTCAATTAAGAAGCTAATTATACACCCCTCAAGTTACTCCTCTGATTCTGTTAACAGCTAGCTAATTACATATTCCTCAAATCACTCCTGTGAGTTGTTAACTGCTCACACAATCTTAGGGATTGTGTTCACAGCTCATAACACTTTTAAAGGAACTTAATCGAGGGATATGACCTTTGGCATGAGTAACTACTTCAAACTTGATGTATGAGATACATTCTAATAATCACAATACAATAGCTCATGAGAGATTGTACAATACTTAATCCAGAAGAATTTTACATGAACTGCAAAACTTTCCACCAAAGAGGACACAGAGAAGACAAATTACAAAATTTTTTGTTATCATTTCCAACACTCTCACTGTATGACAGAGTGAAACAAAGTTTAGTGCATGTCAACGGAGTATTTTAGCAAATTTGTAGTGCTTCTGTATAAGGAAGAGACAAGAATGTGTGACCTTAACAGGCTGCGAATCATTAGAAGGTGATGGATTCTTAATATCTGGAGCAGGAGCAGCAGCTGCAGCCTCCTGTGATGTAAATTCCTTCCCATGAACCCTATCAGCTTGTTTTTGATCCACTGCATCATGCCTCACGGTTTTGGCAGCCTTCAGGTTGCTGTTGCAATCACCATTCAACATAACACCCCCAATTTCCCCAGCAGCCCTTTTCCTGTTGAATACGGTATAGACATAAGCCAAAAGCCAAAACTGTTTAAAAATAAATAAACAAACAGAAAAGGTACCAACAATTTTTATTCTCACCTACTGGAATTAAGATTAGTTGTGTTAGCATAGGTTGGCTTGTTTGCAAATAATATTCCACGAAGAGGCTTTCCATCTATGGTAGTTTCAATAGTATATCCATGAGGAAAACTTTCAGTAACCATAGCGTGGAATGTCTTCTTTCCTTGTAGGGCCACAGCCTCACATATTGGATAATTCTCTCTTCCTATAATAAAAAGCTAACAAAATCAAGAACACAGCAACCCTCTTTTGAAGTACAAAATCAACCAACACTACAACTGTGCTCTTACTTAGTAAAGTAACTAATGAATGTCAACTTCTTAGTACATTACAAGAATGTCAATTATGCAATACTTCAAAGCATATAATAAGTTTTGCACAAAACCCAAGTTGATCTTTTAGAAAGTATAAAAGAGCTTAAAAAAAAAACACAAGGAAAGGGGAAAGATTCACCAAAAAAGAGATAGGTCCAAGTCAATCATCTATATGCAGGGTGGAGATATATTACCACTAACCTAATGGTTTTCACTCTTTTTATTAAGATGAAGAATCACCAGAAAGAAAAAAAAAATGCAACCTTTTATACCAAAACCTTCAATCCTTCATTTTGAACTCGAATTAGACATGCTCACCTTCAATATTTTTGGAAGCATAGTGCTTGGTTAAAATTCACTAAAATGTGAAAGGCCACATCTTACATTCCCCAATTAGGTGGTTAAAAATATGAACTGCCAATTATTTATTTACTTTTAAGCAGGAAATTAAAATACCTAAATAAAATGGTAAAACTTGTTCTTACTCGGTTGGCCATAACTAGACAGAGGCACAGGTTGATCAGTGATTGCCTCAACTCTAACCAGAGCTCTATCATTTACAGGGGTAAGATTTTGTTCTTGGCACTTTAGCTTCAATTGCTTCCTCAGCGATAATTTCTCTAACTTCCGCTCATTTGCAAGTCCTAGAATTACACATTAGACATAATTAAAAATGCTACACCTGTATATAAGTAATAAATAATTATCTTAGAAGCAGAAATAAGATCTAGTTATACTGTAGATAATATCTAACATGGGGACTTGGAAAATTTCCATAATCAAATCATTATTTCAAAACAGCTAAAATATTAATTCAAGAAAAGGGGAAAAATTATGCTAAACCTGTGTATAAGTAATACATGTCATCCAGTGCCTCAAGACTTTTATTGCAACCACCTATAAACACAAGTGCACCACCCTTCAAGGGATCCAAACAGTCCCCAGCCACAGAAAATCTAGCAGAAGGCCCTTCCCCTGTAGTCATTACCCTTGTCCATAAACCACTATCTGCATTGGAAGATGGAAGATATGATAAAAAGAAAAATATCAAATAATATGTAGTGTTAATAAAATTAAGCAGAAAAACTATAAATAATACAACAGTGTAAACAGAGTTCTTTCCAAAAGTTGGGACGCTTCGATAACCTAATTTGGTAGTTTTTGTCAGTATGTTTAGGGCTATTTTTATCTATATGATGAGAGAATAGGTGTACTTTTTCAATAGTTGTTTGAAATCTTTTTTGTTCCTTAGGACAAGTTGTCCACCATTTGTTCCTTCTTCATTATTACAATTTTCTGTTTCTTAGGGGGGGAAAAAATCAACAAGAACAAAAAGTATGGTCATTTATAATGGTAGAGATCCAAAAATTTTGTCCCAAAGCCAGCAATCCTTGCACCTTGGTTTTCTAAGATATCGATACATGAGAAATCGGATAGTTCAATAAATGTAAATCATTATAGATAATAAGATTGAACATACCAACATCAAGCATATAAAGGTCATCATACAGATTTTGGGAATCAGTAAATCCACCAAAGACAAATAAATTCTTTCCAAAAGCAATTGTGGCATGACCAGCTCGAGGTGGCAACATCTGACCTGAAGTTTTCAGCTCCTTCCAAGTAAGAGTATCTAATAAAATAGGAAGGAATACCAAATTAAATATTAAGGAGTAGCGCATGATTTATAATTGACTAATACAAACTAGACCAGCAATTTATACATAAAATAAAAATTTAAAATGAACTTTCAATCAACCACGTGTATGAAAAATCTGAAACCTGCATCAAGGATATGGACATCAGATAAATAATAATCATGTCCATCTTCACCACCAACCACAATGATTTTATTCTTCCAAGATGAGCAAGTATGGCTATCACGTGCAGATGGCGGGTTGCCTGATGTTGTAGCACATTTCCAAACAAAGGTCTCTGCAAGAGAAGGGAAAAAAAAAAAAAGATGAAATGAAGAAATTTATTGACTAAATGAATCAATGAAACACCAAGCCATGACAGATAGCTGGACCAATGTGAACGTGCGATCCAATATAATACCAAAATTATGGACAAAAAACTCCATGCGCTGAGTACTTCAAGTATTCTCCTGGACAATCATGGAAAATGAGAAATCTAACACAAGTATCTTTTCGTAATTACCATCTAGACACAGAAAATCATAAATTGTACCCTAACCTAGAGATCAAGGTGATAAAAATAAACTTCATTCAAAGAATTTAATAACAAATGCTATAAAGAGAAATTAAAAATTCACCTGTATTTAGTATGTAGAGATCATTGTAATATACTTCATCATTACTAATGGAAGACTTTCCACAACCACCAAATATGAAGAGCCGTTTACCAACAAGGGCTGCACTATGACCCTCCCGTGCCTCTGGTCCTTCACCTCTTACGCTTGGAGATATCCATGTATGCGAAGCTAAGATTAGATAACCACAAAAGGTAGTGTCAAAGTAAAAATAAAATAAAATCATATAACAGAGAGAATAGGTAATTATGATTTAGCATAACTACTCAGAAAATCAAATTTTACAAAATGACTCAAACAAGAGGTTTTAATTTCATCTCTAAGCTTATTAACACAAAGCTCAAACAGAAAAACAAAAAATAATAATAATAACAATAATTGCTACCTCAGTTTATATCATTTTTCTCTGATAAATCTACTTCAGGAAACTTATAATACGCTAGAAAATTGCCAATTTATAAATCAACATAAACAGAGGTACAAGATTAGTGTACGAAACAAAAAGGCATTATTAAGGTGAAAAAAGTAGGACAAATAACTCACAAGTGTCCAATATATGCAAATCTCTGAGAGGGTTCATTCCATCCGTACCACCAAAAACATAGAGATTGTCACCAACAGTAGTACAACTATGGCTGTCCCGTGGAGTGGGTGGCAAGCCCTTTACCACCGGCTGGCTCCATTTCTGATTAACTGCAAAGCAGCTACTTAGAATGTGAGAACATGGAACAACACAAAAGGTAACAAATAGAAAAAAGTTATGGACAAACAAAAATAAGGTGAAGCACACAACAAGAGATTATAGCTAGAAGAATAACGGTTATCACATTACTTTATAGTGATGTACTAAGAATTGTAATAAACCCTATGAGGAACCGATTCCGAATATAGAACTAACACTAAAGCCACATGCATTAAAAGACAGAAATTGAGAAAACAAAAGGCAAAGTTTTATCCAAATCTACAACACTCCACTAATGAAGTTAAGAATATATAAGTACATAACAAATCCTTCTATACCAGACCCACAAAAACATTAATGCTAATTAGTATGCAAATCATAGCATTAATACCCAACAAGAAGAACCCAAAAATTTTCACCAAATAAACCCAACAAAAACCCTAGCAATCAACTTCCATGATAAGCAACCAATAAAACAATATATTCACCAAAAAAAAAAAACTTTTAAAACAAAACGCAACCCAAAATGCAAACTTTAAAACTTGCACATATTACAGAATGAAAAATAAATAGGCAAAAAAAAAAAACAATAAACAAGAAACAAAAGAGAAAGCCCAAGAATCTGGGTCAATAAAAGGAGGTACCAGTATCAAAAACGTGAACTTGATTAGTTTGGCAGTTGTCTTTGCCATAACCACCAAAAACGTAGAGAAATCTGCCTCCTTTTATGGCGTTGCAAGTGTGGCCCCATCTCTTGCCGGGACCTGAAGTTGATATTTCACTCGATACGAATTCTTGAGCAACTAGTGCTTGTTGGGTTTGGAGCTGGACCCTTTCCCACCTCATTCTTTTGCCTCTTTTTCTGGGAAAATCTCCAGTGTCTTAGAAAGTTAAAATTTTTCTCGAGGAACTGGTAGAAATAGAATAGGGCGACGGGTTTTCTTGGGATGGAGTGGATTTTCAGTTCATGCAAAAAAATAAAATAAAATAAACCCAAAAAAAAAAAAAAGAGAGAGAGACTAAACAAGTGTCATAGGAAGAGAGAAATGTTTAATGAGGAAGACCCTGAAAGAGTTCTTTTTTTTTTTTTAATTATATGCTCAGATAGAGTTCAAATCTGATGGGTTGTGATTAAATCCGAAAGAGATGGGAGGACACGTGGCAGCTGGAAAATGGCTTGATGTAGGGTCATTAAGATTGATGGGGTCACAGAGAGCTTGTAGTTCTAGGCTAACGTGTACCTTAAAGAGGACTACATAAACAGGTGTCAAACTAGGGTTATTTGCTTCCCCATTCGAAGTTTTGTCTCTCTGAGGATTATTTGCTTACATTTCATTTCATCATGCATTACACACAAATTAAATTATTTTCATAAAAAAAATGAAATTTGATATTGTTAAATATTTGATCTTTAACTATTGATTCAAAAGCACAGGGCAATCACTAATCAGGTTGAAATATGAGCAAGATATGTTAAGGTCTCAACAATGACCCTACAGTGTCAGTTTTGGAGTCTTTAGAAAGTCAAGATTACATGAGGACTAAATCAGTCTTGGTTTGTGTGGATAGGGGAATAAATGAGACAAAAGCACGAGAAGTGGAGAGACACAAGCCTACATTAAATTTAATTGTCATAGGAAGTAGGAAAGAAAGCAGAGTTGTTCAAATCAAAGTGATTGAAACCTGCCCTGCCTTGCCTGCCTGCCATAGCCAAGCTTTTTTCTGTTTATTTATATTTTGAGATTTTATTTTGGTGGGTTGTCTTGTTTAGAGTATTTTACCTGGAAACAAGCAATTAATTAAACAATGACTGACCTAGTTCTCATTTTACAGAAAATTACTTGTTTTAGACCTACTCTGTTACTGTGTAGAGTGTAGATTTGACAGGGAACAGTTGAGAAAAATGCTTTATCAAAAGCCTGCTTGTAAGTGTGCTGTACTTAATGGTTGAACTTTTCCTAAGCAAGTGCTGACAATCTTGTATAAAGGAGCTGCTCCATACTATTAGAGGGACAACTCAGTTATGGCTGGTTCCACTTGTTTCTTTCAAAGGCAATTAACATTGGATTATCACTCACAATTGCCAAGACAAGCGATCCAATTTCTGTTCTCCCGCTTCATTGGTCTATACATCATACTTAAATTTAGACACTGATGCCATAAATCATAATGCACATCTGAAAATCTCAGCATCCTTTAATTACGTTCACATTATATTATATTTCCACTCCAGCTTATTTCTATATATACAAGGTCCAAGAATTGTAAAATGCTGTTTGAAAACATCTGTTGATTCTTCACAGGACAGCTTTTCTTTAGATAATGTGTTGATGAATCCAGTAGTCGTTTTAAAAAAAAAAATGCACAATCGATTCACCCACAGATTTCATGCATTGTTTAAGACATTCATCATGTTTTATATGCTTGGTCTTCCATTGAGAATAGAATTCCATGGCCAGAAATGGTGAAGAACCTAATTTCCAAAGGGAAAATGATTATGGATGCACTGTCACTCCCTCAAGGAGAAAGAATGAAAAAGGAAAGTAATAGTTATAGCACTTCATCCATAAGAAGCAATAACATTTTCATATATTATAGAAATTAACCCCAGCAAATAATTGGGTAACCTGATAGATATGGACTTAGAAAAAATAGTAACAATTAAATTCCAAATGGTAAAAAAAGTTGTTAGCAGATCAACGAAGATATCAGAAGCGTCGTCCCTTCCTAATTTGAGCCCATGCTAAAGCTGCAACAGCAGCACCTCCCAAATGAGCTGATCCTGAAATATTACTATTTCCCTGCAATATAGAAATAATACCATTCAACTTAAGATCAATCATAATTTTCGATGGTGTAAGTTACGTGCCTAAGATACCTTGATTTAGCGAGGTCAGGATTTCAAATCTGTAGGTAGTATAAATAAGCACCAACTAGTGTCTAAATCCAATGCAGGGTAAGATTCTCTTTGGCATATAAAGTAACATATGAAATCAATTGTCAGACAAAGCCAGGTCAAGATTTAACAGAAGCAATGATCATGATAGCTAACCCTCATATATGTGGGATGGGACATATCAGTGCAATGCATTGTCTTAGTAATAAGTATAAATATTTGGTAGGTAGGTGCCATTATTAATCACAACTCTATCATCTGCAAGTGCAAATTTTTACTTCACAAGTTCCCGCTACAGAGAGAGATCTTCGAGTCTTTATATGGAAAATTTCTACACATCTCTCTCAAACGCAAGTACCACATCTCATTAATCAAACATTTTAGATTACATAAGGTTGCACTGTTCAAGGAAATAAGATTTATGAGATAGCAATACAGCAGGACAATCAACATACCTCTATTATCCTCAACACATCCTTCCCAATCAAAAAGATTCCCTAAATGAATAAAGCAAAACAATTTACTAAACATATCCAAATTAACCTCAAAAAATCATGTCCATATTAACATAAGCGAGAAGAGGAAGCTTACCAGTAACATAGCAGGCACGGGTATAAAGAAGTCAAAATAGATGGTAGATGTTGGATTCAAAAATATATTAAGTAGCATGATAGCATTTACAGCCCCACTGGCCCCCTTCATGACACAAGAAGATCCAGAAGTTAACTAAATTTCGAGACAGCTAACACTTCAATTATTTACCTAGAAGACAACAAGTGCAATCTTCATTATATATCCAAGAAAACTTAAAAACTTTCCACTGTATTTCCTCTGTCTACTATGAATAAAAACACCAACCAGGGAAAAAAATATCATCCTAGTAAATCCATGCTAACAAGGAAGATAATCAAAGAAAGGAAACACGCCTATATGAGAGCATAATTTGTATTAAATTTAAGTAGATGAGTCAGATAACCTAACAAAATAAACTCTCATATCTGTTATAATATAGTGTATGCTAGAAAAGGCAAAATGAAATGAATAAAACGAGTATTCTGATGGTTAAGTGGGCAATTAGATAAACTTATTATAAAGGTAAACACAAAATGTTTAGAAAATGATGAATGTCGTTTAAGTGGTTATCAAATAAATTTTAAGAGAGAAAATATACTACCTCTTTTAAACTTTGAGAAAATATACTACCTTTTTTAAACTTTCTCAAAAAATAAATGAAACTTATAATTCTAGTTGTCAGATTACAAATGCTATGCTAAAAGCGGGGAAATGCATTAAAATCTGGTATGTTTCTCCATGATACATCCACTCCAATTGCAGGGATAACTCTATTCAATTTAATTATACAATATGAGAGGGTAAAAATCCTTACAAATTGCATTGATCTTCAGATGTAAACAATAGATCAGAACAAGGACATTACATTCATTCACATGCCTTGTCTGAATATAAAGGATATTGTTTTGAGTTTAAGAAGGCCAAATCTTACCAATGCTGGAGTCCTGGAAGGGTCCATCCTCCATGTACTTTGCCCCTGTAGAGAGCAAAAGATGAGGACAGAGTAAAAAACAATGATCAGTTATCCAACAGACGAAAAAGTCTATGTCATTACAACAAAACTCTGTATAAATATCCACATTTCTATTACAAATTACAATGAACAAAATTCAATTTTTTTCTCTGTAATTTGCGAACAAAAATTTGATATCATCTTTGGCAAAACCATGAATTGCTGCTAAATTGAAAAAACAATGAACCAATCATTATCAAATTTACCAATCAGAGAAAAATCAACAGTGTATTCTCTCAATATTAACTTATGCCAATCTGTCATCTCACAACAACAGTAGATATTCACAGGTTATTGTACCTTTGATGACCAAGCCAAAAAAGCATGGTGCAATAAATAGAATACTGAACCACCTATTGCACCAGCAAGATACAACTTCAGTAAATATTCAGGTCCAAAAGTTCTTGCAATCTGCTCAGTGCAGAAAATTTATATCAAAAAGTGAAAATTCAGCACATTACAAACCAACCAAAAAACAATATTAAGCAAACCTATTAAAAAAAAAAAGAGCCAAAATATATTGAAGAAATAATGAATGTCAATTTGCCAAACAAAAAAGAATGAAAATTCATACTGCCACTGCCTAAAATGCCTTACACAAAGTCCGAAAGCAATTGTCTGAAAACAAAAGCCATTTAATCATTCCAGCGTATATCATTGTTAGATTTTTTAGTTTATCAGCAGGGATATTATTGTACTTTTGTGTTTCTTAATATCATACTACAAATAGAATGAGTGAGCTGAGAAAATTTCTTCACCAAAAATAGAAAATCTTTCTACAAACTCTTTTCTCTCCCCTCCTTTTCTTCTCTAACACCAACATTTTAATATGAAAAGTTTTAAACTTCAACCATCAATCCACCTCTCACTTAATCTTTCGATTGATTAAGTTCTCTGTCTTCTTGAAAGTGAAGAAAACCGAAAATATTATGACCTATATGCTAAAACTCAAAACCAAGGATGCACAGACTGTTAGAGTCTAGAGGAAACCCATTTTAAATAGATGTGTTGGGAGAAGATTTCAGTCATCGGAAGACAACCGGGACATCACCGGAAAACCTTCGGAAAATCAAGATTTCAACCAGGAATCACTGGAGATCAAGAAGGAGATACACCAGAAGAGCCAGAATAATAAGAAGAAGTCATACAGGCTCTGATACCATGTTATCAATATAAACTGATTACATTNTATATTTAATATCAATATGCATACACATATATATACACAAGCACTGTCTATCTTAAGAAGCTAATAAACTTATACAAATCATTCTCATGATTCTCTCCTATAATCATGCTCACAGCTCACACACAATCCCTAATATACAGCTCATAACAAGATGAAAAGATATCTAATCAGTAACTACTATTTATTATTTCTAGAGTCTAGAATACATGATCCCACGTATCTTATTATAAGAAATCAAAAAGAGATAGCTTATTAAATTAAGCTATATGCTCATGCAAAGTTCATACTAGGCTTTCTATAATACAACTAAATGCTGAGGTTTCAATCAAGAATAACCAATTTAAGAGAAACTGCTTTACAGAATTAAAAGAGCCAAAAAAGAGAAATTTTTTAACTAAACAAGAGATTACAAAAACAAATTATCATACACTCTGTCCGAAGAAGTATAGTCCAATCATGTTAGACGCAATGTGCTCAAGGTCAACATGACTGAATGCAGAAGTTATCATTGTGTGTACACGTCCATTTAAAACATTATCCAATGACAGCTGCCCAGAGAACATGAAAGAATTAGGATAAAATAGTACTGAAAAATTAGACTAGTAAAAAAAAAAAAAAAAACTGTAGTAATCTAAATGGTGT
>JANKKB010011444.1:0-30140 GCA_026225775.1 Bursera palmeri
TAAAGTCTGTCCACCTGGTTGTGCTTGATGGTATCGAAGTCGGAACTAAGAAATTCTAATAAGATTGAGCTACGCTAACTGAGCTCTCCATGTTTACTTGAATGAGGATAAATTTATAATAACATTAACTAATTTTCTTATAAACTGTATAGCATTTAGCTCCTACTATCAATTCGCTTCTCCATTGCACCAGAAAATTTCGTGGGAGGGGACAACACCGAGTCATAATTAAATAAAAAATGTACACATCAATGGAAGGAAGGACAGTCTGACGAATTGATCATGAACCAATTGAAAGCCTAGTAATGTATACAACATCAATTACCAATTGAAAGCGTAATTGGGCTCTTCCACAGAGTTGTGAACCCGTAAATTTATGGACCAAAACCTTAATGGATAGGAGTTGGATATCACTTTGAAGATCTTGAGTATAAATTTTTAGATCCGTTATGAGTCTGGCTTATGATAGTATTTTATTGGGATAAATACATAGACACCCCTGAGGTTTGGTCTAAATAACATTCTCACCCCTGTTATTCATAAAGTAACATAAACACCCCCAGAATTGGAAAATATGGGGTCTTGACGTATAAAAATAGGGGTCTTAATGTTACTTAAAATATCAAAATGGGGGTCTTTATGTTACTTTATGAATAACAGGGGTGAATTTGTTACTTAGACCAAACCTTGGGGGTGTCTATGTATTTACTCCGTATTTTATATTATTTTATTGTTTAGTCATGAATATATCCCTTTAAAATTTGTTTGAAGTTTAGTGAGGCAAGTTAGGCTAATATTCATGACTTGAAAGGCTTTTAGACTATCGAATAGAAGACTTTGATAATTTTTATCTAATATTGATTGAATTATTGTTGTTGTATTATGGATCTTTATTTTGTTTTTAAGGTAATTTAATTTTTTATTATGGATCTTTATTTTTTTTCTATGATACACAATCTCGATTTGAAAATTTAGGTACTGGTGGGTTTGGGTAGGATATGAATATCAATTTTCTTCATGAGTCTAGGTCTGTATACTAGTGGACCTTACTTAGACGGACCATTTCCATCGCTATCAATGGTATGGTTCATATTTTTGACAACTTCTTTCCCTGACTTCACTATTTGCTTTATATTCTAAATCATCGAACTTAAGGAAAATTACATATCTTTCAAACTACAAATTTATATTTTAGTTTAAACTTTTGATACGTGATAAATTATTTAATATTATTATATTAATTAAAGCTTGGTGCTACTTATTTATAAAATTAAAATAATTTAGTTTTAACGAGTTTGAGGTTACCAACTAAAATAATGAAAAAAGATTGATTTTCGTCTGTCTTGGTGGGCCAACGAAAAGCCCAGTCACTCAGGTGATGGAGAAGATCCACGTGGACAGAAGATGAAAACGGTAAGAGTACTCGTGTTCTTCATGAAATAAACACACGCACAAGTAAGGACACAAAATCTAACAATAACAAATATTTTCTCAATGGTTGACCCAACTTAAATCCCCACGTGAGGACAAGATATGAACGGCGTGGACTCAGCCCACTTGTCAGTTGCCCCTTGCCGCTTCTTAAAATCCTAATCAACCCAAACCCATGATATCAGTCGGGCCTTCAAAATCTTAGCTTATTAATTTAATGAAATCGTAATCAAATGATGACATGGCGGGAAATTTAAATAATTACACATTACACATATATGTCATTGTTCCACGGTCCTCTCTAGCGCGTAACTCCCACTTTCGAATCATCGATTGACAAAAAGCTGGGCCACCCATTTGGCATACCCGATTTGGCGCAAATGTTTTAATTTTAATGTAATTAAAAAAATTAGTATCAGATGAGATAAAAATATAATACAATTAAAAATAAGTACAAATAAATAAGATTATAATAGACAATATAACAATTAAATAATAATATACATCCTTTTATATAATACAAGATCCTAATAATATTAATGTGGACTTTTAATATTATATTTTGTTACAAATTAATTTTCTAAATTATAAATATATTATTTTTTTCCCCATGATCGTGATTATAGAGAAATAAAATGTTTTTAGAAATATAGTATGATCCACACGATCATACACTCCTATTATATTCACAATAAACCCTCAAAATTATTAAAAAAATAGAAATAATTAATCAAAACATAAGAACTGCCTTGAAAAGTAATAAATTTAAGATTTTGTTATTACCTACTTAAATTATATAAAAAAATCAAAATAATATGACTGTTTTAAAAAATAGTAAATTTAATTTATTTTTTAGTCGTCCAACCAAGTTATGTGCAAAATTATTTATAACCTCTGATAGAAATCAAACTTTAAAAAGAATTATTTTGATTCAACCATCTTCTTTTCAACTTGTTTATTTAAATCATATATTTTGAATATCGTTAATATTTGATTGATCAGTTCTGATCGATCGTATATGATAAAAGATAAAAACAAAAACGAATTCCTTATAATATTATAAAAAAATAATATTGACATTATCTATAAATAGAATACATATTTAATTATAGATCTAAATATGATATATAAAATTTGAATAGATTAATTACATGTTGACGAGATTTTAAAGATTCTATTGAAAGTAGATGGTGAAATAAATCAGGGATATAATCTTTTATTTTGAGTAGTTATGGACTAACCTTACAACTAAAATAAATATTGAAAGAATAAACATCCATCCGCTGAACGAAGGCGGTGGGTGTGCGCCACTAGAATAGTACAATTTGATTATTTTTTGTATTTATTCCAAAATTCTTCTAAAATTTTTATGCTGGGTTCGGATCAAATCGTATATTGGCCCATGTGATGACCCGTTTTGGTGCCATAGGAGGCGCGTGAAATAGCCATGATCTGAAGTTCACAACCAACTCCATGACAACGGTTACCGGTTCGGTGCAACGTCCCAATCACCCTCCGTGGCAAAATCAATAATCAAAGCTTAATACAAATAAACATTTTCAAGATTAAATAATTAGTCTCTTCGCTGCAAAAAAACATAAACTAAACTAAACTGAACACAAGAAAGAGAGTTAAATCCTCCAGCACCTCCAATGCGAAACCTTCCCCTCTGCTTCCGCAACGCCGCTGATGCTTTCCGTTCATGGACGGTAACGCTGGAGACTCTCCGGAAAATGCGGCCGATAAGGACGAGGATGACGCAACTTTAGTTGCCGAGTCCTTGGCCGGCGTCCGGCTCGCCGATGCTCCGATTCTTTTGCTCGTTTATTTCCACAAAGCTCTACGCGCCGAGCTCGCCGAGCTCCGTCACGTGGCCGTAACGTCTTTGGAGTGTGGCTCCCATGACCGTGAGCTGGTGCTCGAGCTCTACCGGAGATTCGAGTTTTTAAAACTTGTTTATAAGTATCATTGTGCCACCGAAGACGAGGTCAGCTTAACTTGCGCGTCNGTTTTTTCTTCATATTTCTGTCTGTTTCTCGGGAAACTAGGCTAGATAGAATCAAAATAAACTCCTTTTATTTCTTAACGTGGCTTTTGATGCTGTAAATGACTTTATGTTTTATTATTATCTTAAAAAATAATCAAAATTGGGAGGGTAGTTTGAAAAATAATCATGTTTAGAAAAAAATTAGATACTATAATAGAATATAAATAATTTTATTTTTATTTATTGATTTCTACCATTTGATATTTTATCTATTCAAATTGTTTGTAGTTTTATGTCATTATTACGATATCTAAATTTTCAAATTTTTTATGATTAAAAAAATAAAACTAATTTATTATGATCACTAAAAAGAATGGAGAAAACAATTTTTAATGGAACACCAAGTTTCTTTAAGATAGTCTACTAATGGAACACCAAGTTTCTTTAAGATTTACAAGTACTAGACCATATTAATAATATTAATTCTTTTTTTAATGCATAAGATAAATAAATTATAGGATTTTCTATGATCAATTAATTAGATGAAGCAAAAATCAATGCGGTTTAACATAAGACGATTCAATTTGGGAACAATATCAAATAGTACCCTTGTGTTTTGACCTAATCTCAAGTAGAAAGCAAGTTTACTATTTTCATCAACTAAACCCTTAAGGTTTGCTTTTTATAATCAATTGCTAATTTTAACCCTTAAAAATACATTTTTGCCCCTACTAAAAATTTTTTCCTTAATTTTAACACAAAAAAAGAATAANATAAAAAATAAACAAATTATACTCCCACAATAAACAAATTTCTATTTTTTTTAATTTTCATTTTTTAAAATTATTTTAAATTAAGAAAAATAATTTTAATAGGGGTAAAAATGTATTTTTAAGGGTTAAAATTAGCTGTTGATTAAAAAAAGCAAATCTTTGGAGTTTAGTTGATGAAAATGATGAACTTTTTTTCTGCTTGAGATTAGATCAAAATACAAGGATACTATTTAATATTATCCCATTCAATTTGCATTTTTTTAGTTTGTAAGTATTAGAGTATATAAGAAGTTGAATTAATTCTACCTTATAATAGCCTCAAAAGTTGACTTTTCTTATTTTGCATAACTTAATGTAGTCAAAAGAGTAGAAATTGTCACAATTATTACTTGAGCTATTTACGGATAATGTGAAACAGCTTTATGTTGATATATTTTAATGCTCAACCAAAAGTTCCAGACAGATGGACGTTAGAAAAGGAAAAGGGGGAAAATTGATCATTACGCTTTCAACTTTTAACATTCCTCAACTTTTCTATTTTCCACCTTTTATCATGCATTTCCTCAAGAAAGCTATGTTTGTAGAAGTGAAACTTGAANATTTTGTTGGCAGGTGATCTTTTCATCACTAGATGTACGTATAAAAAATGTGGCCTCCACATATTCACTTGAACATGAAAGCATAGATGAACTCTTTGACTCTGTTTTTGATCGCCTGAACATTCTACTGGAGGNGAAATGAAGATATGTCCAAGTCATTCAAAGAACTTGTGTTTCACATCGGTACCATCCGTACCTTCATTTGCCAGCATATGCTGAAAGAAGAAGAGCAGGTACCCGATTGTTTTAATTTATGATGTTGCTCCGATGGGGAACTTTCTTCCATTATATATATACGTCTTTCTCTTAATTCAACTCATTCCAGTAATTTATTACTCTTATTTTATGTTTTACTCTGTTTCTGTTGAGTTAGTCGGAACTTTCAACTTAACTGGTCATTACTAGTACATTTACATGACAATATCTGGTTTCAAACCTTAAACTGCTGACAATCAGAGCCTTGCATGCAGCTAGGAAAAAGGGGGAAAATAGAAAAAACTAGAACAAAAGAGGAAATTGAAGTAGTTCAATGTCGANGGAAAATTTCAAATTATTATATGACCTTTTTGCTCAGCATATCGCAAAACCCTCGGCAGATGTCTGAAACACGAAATCAACATAGATGAACATAAAGAAGCCCAAAGTAGACATCACGGCTAGCATGTGATCCACTTTATAATGAATAAACTTTAACATGTTGAATTCATCTAGAAGATTTCTTTGGATTATTTGCTAGATAGTGTCCAAATATGTTGCAAATGTAAATCGAGTACAACTTCTGAACATTTATAATAAGTTGCAGATCTCTTTATGATGATTGCCGTAATTTAACTGGTATTTACTCAGAATTCGATCTAATTTGAGTAGAGAAAAATATTCTGTTTCAACTCTTATTAATATTCGTTATAATTAGTTCCTTGTAAATCTAATAGTGTATGTATTAAATATACTATGCACGGGGGTTGCAGGTTTTTCCTTTGCTGATGCAGGCGTTCTCTCCTAAAGAACAAGCTTCACTTGTCAGTCAATTTCTGTGCAGTGTTCCTGTAATGCTGTTGGAGGTTTTTTTTCCATGGATGATCTCCTTTTTATCTCAGGATGAAAAAATAGACGTCGAACATTGTATAAAGGAAACTGTACCTGAAGAAACCTCACTGCAAGAGGTAGCACCAGGATTAAATTCTCATGTGATTCCAATTGTCTTCTGCATTGTGATTGGTTTAAATAAAATTTTGTAGGTGGTAATTTCTTGGCTCGATAACAACTGCCATCGCCCTTTTTCAGCGTATGGAAAAAGAGTTCAACATCTTGATGGATCGGAAAACATGAAAAGCATTATGAAATTGCCTTCATCTAAGACATATTCAGGAGAAAATTGGAATTGGAAGAAACCTTGTGGTTTAGAATCAAATGTTGGACACAATCCACTTGATTGTCTTCTGCTTTGGCATAAAGCAGTTAGGAAAGATTTGGAAGGAACTCTGGACAACCTACGTCAAATAAAATGTTCAAAAGATTTCCAAGATCTAGACTCGGTTGTTTTCCAGCTAAAATTCCTTGTTGATGTCCTTATCTTCTACAGGTAATTAATATGGTTGTTGGAGAACCTCTTTTATAGACTTCTTGAAAGTGCCAAGTAGGTCATCTCTTTCTTCAATTTTTCTGATATTATCAATATAATTACCTGGCTTTTTTATTTTTTCATTTTTTTTACAGCACTGCACTGGAGAAATTTTACTATCCTCTGCTAAATGAACTTCCCAGAAGTTGGCTGTCTCCTCTCAAAGAACAATTTCAAGTTGAAAGTTTACAGCAATTACTAAACCATTATTTTGGAAATGGTTTACCTACGTGCAAGTTTGTGGATAAGCTTTCCTGTGAACTGGAGTCTTTTGTGATGCATATCAGAGAACAATTTGCTTTTCAAGAAACAGAGGTATAGTATTTACTTGTCATTATAGAGCAAGAGGGGAGAATGCCGCCCCTTAAGCTTAAACTACCAGCAACTTAGCAACTGTATTGAGTAGTCCCTTTGTAATTTAGCTGCTAACTTGAATCCAATCAACTTACCTGACGACTTAAAAGTCTCTGAAGAGTTAACTAAAAAATATTTTGTATGCAATGAGGTTTCACCATGAAATTTTCTCTTTTCTGTAAACAGGTGTTCACCATTTATAGCCAGGATCGCAGCCATGAAATGCAGCAGAAACTTCTATACAAGACCCTTCATATGATGCCACTTGGGTTGCTGAAGTGTGTGATCACCTGGTTTTCAGCTCACTTATCTGAGGATGAGACCAGGTCCTTTCTTCATGGCATAAATCAGGGAGATTCTTTAGTTAATGAATCATTTGCATACCTCTTACATAAGTGGTTCCGTATTGGCTACTCAGGTAAGAAATCTATTGACAATTTCAGAATGGAGTTGCAGAAACTGTTCAAGAGCAGATGCTCTTACCTTTCTGAGCAAATCAAGGAAGTTGTTGAATCCCCTTCCTTACAGCCCGATAGGCAACCTTGTAATGGAATGAAACAGAGGCAAATGGAGCAAATCTCTACCAACAGAAGCAGCAAATGTTTGTCTTGTTTTTCATCTTCCGACTCCCATGCTTCTAAGAAGTTTGAGATATCGTACTCTAGTGGAACCAGTCTGCACATATTTTTCCCACAGACCATGAAAACATTACATCCCTCCCCGATATATTTTGCTGAAAGATGTTGTGGCTTTTCCATTACCGATGAACCAACCCCAATAGATCTCATATTTTTCTTCCACAAGGCAGTCAAGAAAGATTTGGAATACCTTGTCTTTGGTTCCGCTCAGTTGTCCGAAAATGCTCTCTTCCTCATGGATTTCCACCGGCGGTTCCATCTCATACAGTTTTTGTATCAAATTCATTGTGATGCAGAGGATGAGGTTTCATTTCCTGCTTTGGAGGCAAAGGGGAAACTCCAGAATATTAGCCACTCATACTCCATTGACCACAGACTGGAAATTGAACATTTTAGAAAGATATCCCACGTTCTAAATAAGATGCTTGAGTTGCAAGTTTCAGTTTCAAGTATTGATTCAAATACTCGGAATCAGAGAATGTTGAAGTACCGTAGGCTGTGCATCAGGCTTCGTGATAATTGCAAATCAATGCATAAATTATTGGCAGAACATATTCATCGTGAAGAGACTGAACTTTGGCCCTTATTTAGAGGATGTTTTTCTATAGAGGAGCAAGAAAAAATCATAAAGTGCATGCTTGGAAGACTAACAGGTGAAACGCTACAGGATGTTATACCTTGGCTAATGGCAGCGTTAAAACCAGAAGAGCGGCACATTGTGATGTCATTATGGCTCAGTGCCACAAAAAATACAATGTTTGAGGAATGGTTGGCAGAATGGTGGGAGGGCTATGACATCACTAAGGTAGCAAAGGAGAAAAGTATTCCATCTTCAATGGCCCACGATCCCGTGGAGATTATCTCAACATACCTGTCTAATGACATTTTTGATATAAAAAAAGGAGAATCCTTTTGCGAACAAGTCCGTGATTTTCCACAAAAAGATCACGATGGGACTGATTTTGGGTCATTAGAAAAGTATAATGTGGATAAAGCAAAACATTCTAATGAAGAACAAGGAAATGGTAAATGTTCAGATTGTACAAAGCATTACGGTGAGGGTGAAAAGAAGAAACACAATGAAGTGTCTGATGTCGTGGATTGGGTTGATAAACGAGGTGACGTTTTTCCGGAAAGTAAGAGGTCCAACCAACATGAGAGCCTTCTGCAAACGAATCAACAAAATCTGGCGGCTGTGATAAGAAGAATATCCCGTGATTCTTCCCTTGATCCGCAGAAAAAATCATATATAATCCAAAACCTGCTGATGAGGTTGGTAATCAGCATTTAATCTTAAACTAAATTATTTGGTTTTTATACCTCTTTCTTTAGAAGAGATTCAAGATTTTTTCCTTTATACATTATTCTCTACACTGTTTAATAATGAATATACTACTAGTATTATAGGTCCGCGGGACAAGAGTCAGAAATGTCTTTTCCATGTTTAGGAGTGCCTTGATACATAGAAAATCCAGCCGTCCAAAAGTTTTGAACTAATTGATGGTCCTAGCCATCAATCGAAGACATATTTTCATTAATTTGCTTACCCTTACTACCAAAAGACGGATAAGATAAAATCAGTGAGCCACATGTGTTTAAGTTAATTCCCACTAGATGAGTGTGCACTTTCTGGTTTTCTTGCAATATATTCAACCAAAAAAAAATTGTCAAATAGTGTTTGCCTGCTTGTGTTAAAGTGCATTGTAATTNCTTAAACTAAATTATTTGGTTTTTATACCTCTTTCTTTAGAAGAGATTCAAGATTTTTTCCTTTATACATTATTCTCTATACTGTTTAATAATGAATATACTACTAGGATTATCAGTCCGCGGGATAAGAGTCAGAAATGTCTTTTACATGTTTAGGAGTGCCTTGATACATAGAAAATCCAGCCATCCAAAAGTTTTGAACTAATTGATGGTCCTAGCCATCAATCGAAGACATATTTTCATTAATTTGCTTTACCAAAAGACGGATAAGATAAAAGCAGGTCAACTTCCAAGCAGTAGTGTACTGGGCTGGGCCAGTGAGCCACATGTGTTTTAAGTTAATACATCCCACTAGATGAGTGTGCACTTTGGTTTTCTTGCAATATATTCAACCAAAAAAAAATTGTCAAATAGTGTTTGCCTGCTTGTGTTAAAGTGCATTGTAATTNGTAGGGACATAAGCTGTTGGGAGACATAAAAAATGGTCAGGCAGCTTCATTATTTCTTATTTCTGTTGTCTCTTAATGCAGCAAGTTTATGAAACTTAACAATTTCACTGTTTCAGCCGTTGGATTACTGGACAGCAGATTACTCATTCGAGGGTAACCATCTCAGATGACGGGGAAGAAATTCCGGGTCAGCATCCATCGTTTCGTGACCCTCATAAACAAATTTTTGGTTGTAAACACTATAAGAGGAACTGTAAGCTCGTGGNCCCCATGCTGCAACCAGATTTATACCTGCATAAGGTGCCATGATGAGGTAGCTGGAGCTGATCATTCATTGGATAGGTAATGCCAGTATTGGTTACATTTCCATCTTTTATGCTTTGAATTTTTGAATTTTCAATTTCTCTTCTCAAACTTTTGTGCTGACTTCAATATGAATGCAGGAAATCTGTAACAAAGATGATGTGCATGAAATGCTTGATAATTCAGCCAATTGGCCTCACGTGCTCAACAGTTTCCTGCCAAAATTTATCCATGGCAAGATATTATTGCAGGACCTGCAAATTGTTCGATGATGAAAGGTGATATACATATACCTCTTTTAGTTTCCAAGCCTTTTTTCATTTTCTTCGAGGATAAGTTCAATGATACTAGATTTCCAATTCTAAATTTCTGGAGTCTCTAAAAGAAATCCTTCAACAGGGAAATCTACCATTGCCCTTATTGTAATCTGTGCCGAGTGGGGAAAGGATTGGGCATCGACTTTTTTCATTGCATGAATTGCAATANTTCTCATCCTACTCTCCAGTGAAGGGCCTCCCATGTGGTCATTATATGCATTCAGGGTGTTTTCGGGTACTTGGCTCTTGTAACTCCCCAATTTTCTTCATTGAGTTCCATCAATATTCTGACAGCTTTACTGACACTTGTGGTGCTCCTACTAGGATTACACGAGAACTCACTACATCTGCCCCATCTGTAGCAAATCACTTGGTGACATGCAGGTCAGTTATGATATTATGTTGCTGCAATTTAATTCTTGCACGTGAAATTACATTCAGTGCCATGCCTTGGAGAAGAATGCTTATATCTTTTCACTTTGTCCTTGGACTAGCAATGAACTTGTTTTTAGCTTTTCATGCTTACAGCTAAAATTGACCGGCATTATATATTGTTTCGACTAAAGCAATTCCAACATTCTTTTCTAGATATGCAGACCATTGTAAAACAGCTAGATTATGTTTTTTTTAAGGCTTTTTTTTTTTTTTTTCTATTTTTAATTTANCTATTTTATGTTTTTTTTAAGGCTTTTTTTTTTTTTTTTCTATTTTTCATTTGTTCCCTGTTGATTTCTAGAAGAAATTAGGAAATCGAGATTTTTGTCAAGCAACTATGGCTAGATTAGATACCAATACCACCTAATAGTTACATACATTAAAACGTCTAAAATGGTGTTGTTTTATGTTAAGAATTTGGAGCTTTCAATTAACCTTAGAGAATAATTTCAAATCTACCCCAAGACCCTCATTGTGTAGAAATATTAGGAATAATAAAAAAATAGATAAAACAAAGAATAACAGAATCATCACAACTTATGTGAAAAACTTCAAACCGAAGAAAGATCATAGATTGTCAAAGATAAGAAAACTTTCATTACATGAAAAATTATTACAATAATATAGATTTTTACCTCTCTTCATATGATCCATCTCATTAACTCCAATACATCCGCACTCTACCTAGGCATCCTCACTCTCACCTGTTTACCTATAGAGAAACATCCTCACTCTTACCATTCTTTCCAAATGACTCATCTCATTAACCCCAGTACATTCACACTCTACCAAAGCATCCTCACTCTCACCCCTCTACCTCTAGAGAAGCATCCTCACTCACTCTCACCCCTCTATAGAGGAATTTATCCCACGTCTCTAAAGAGAAATTTTACTAAAGCTAAATCATGTTCAAAGTGTTTCTAACAGGGTAAGTTTGAATCAAAATGTGTAAGTTTGAGGTTAGAAGTTAGATTCCTTTATATAGGTCCTGAAGTCCCCTCCTTGTACCTAAGTAATATGGGACTAAAACTTTATATAATTTTCTATTTCTTCTCATTTTTTCATTTCCTATTTGAAATAAAATTCACTTCCTTTCGAAGTAAAACTTTCCTATAAGTAGGATTCTCCAATAGAACTTCTTTTCCTTTTAGGATTTAGGCACTTTTATTTTACACAATATGTCCAACAAATCTCCACTTTGGCAAAATAAAAGTTTTAACATTGTCTCTTACTGATAATCACAATTCTCAAAACCATAGAATTATCATATTCCAACATAATGACTATACCCATTTACAATAAATCATTCTAAAAATTTCACTTTGGTTTCATGTCAAAAAATCTTTGCTGAAAATCTATGGTGCAACCTCATGTTTAATTTTTTTTGGAGTTCCTTAGCCCTCGACATAGCATTCCACCACACATCTTGCGTCAAAGGCTAACTAATACCCTTGTGTAAACTTCTGGGCCAACCAATAGTAACCATCCTTTATCAGGACAACTTGACTTCACATACCATAAAGATAAACATATCCTGCTAAAAATTGTAAAGGATATCACCGTCTTTTATAGAGAAAAAAGACGCACCATTAGCGATAAAATCAATATTTTCATTAAGTTCTCCTTTAAGTTAAAATCGCTATTCTTTTTTCAACAATTTACTTTAGGTGCCAAGATTGTCCACACCTACCTTGTGTGACCCAAATTGTCAAAAAATCTTCACTTGTACTTGCCACAAATGAAAAAAAAAAAAAGAAACATGTTTGAAGTGTTTTTAAGTGGAGTAAGTTTGAACCAAGAAATTCGACTCCTTTATATAGGGTCTCAAGTCCCCTTCTTAGTTGTATCTAAGCACTAAGACTTTATTTAGTTTTTCAAGTCTTCTCCTCTTTTTTCTTTTTTCTTTTTTCTAATTGAAATAGAAATTTATTTCCTTTTCAAGTAAACTTTACTATTTAAAATAGGATTCGTATTACTTTACTAGTAGAAATAAGATTTTCCTATTTCGAATAGGCATTATTTTCCTTTTAGGATTTATACACTTTTATTTTAGCCAATATTTCTAACACTTTCTGTTATAGCGGTAAACATCAAGAGTCAATTATGAATTTGTTGAAATTCTATCGGATGACAAATGAAGGAATTATAAATGCTTCTACGAGCTATTTTGGTTGTTTCCATTTGTTGTAGGGGTCTTTTAGCTTTTCCATCTGAAAAAAACAAAATTGTGCAGGTGTACTATAGGATGTTAGATGCGTTGTTGGCTGAGGAGAAAATTCCACCAGAACACTCTGGACAAACTCAGGTTCGTCATGCTCTTTATGACACATGCATGTTCTATATCTTCTATGAATTAATGTTATGAAGTTGACTTTCCGAAGGAATCACATCACAGGCCATACTATGTAATGATTGCGAAAAGAGAGGAGATGCTCCTTTCCATTGGCTGTATCGCAAGTGCTCCTATTGTGGCTCCTACAACACCAGGCTTGTATGAATAATTATTTGCTTTATTCAAGCTTCTTTGTAGAACAGAACAAAATGATCCTCCATAAAACGCCCACCTCCTCTGTTCCGCTTGTGATTGAGAGAAAGCACTCTATATATTGCTAATCATTTGAATAATCTAGTTTTTGTCCACAATGTCATTTCAAGTCTTTTTAATCCTTTTCCAGCCTTGCCTTGAGGATTTATATTTGAAAATTCAGTAATCTATTCTGGGTCAGTTTAGTACCAAGAAAACCCATCTTTTGATTTTTTTTAATCCTTGGTTATACTTTTGGTTTGTATGGTTCGGGGAATTTGTTGTAAAAATTCGTGCTAGTTTTGTTAATAAAGTAATGTGACATTGATGAGATGGATTTTCACATGAACCTAAAACAATGGTTTCTTGATTCTCCTTCACATGAGTTTACAATTACATTTTCATTAGATGATCCTTGCTCTTCTTTTATACTCTTCACTAGAACCTATCATGATAGAGGATCCCAAAATATCTCTTTCAGACTCTTTAAGAGAACCTATATAGAGAATCTTGGAATTTTTGTTTTTGAAAATAAAAGATACGAAGAATTTAATGGAAATATAGCTTATCAAAATGTTATTGAAAAAATAAAAAATGAGTTTATAATCTATTTTTTGGAAAAAAAATTCTTTTAAATTTTTTCATATTTATTTAAAATATATTTTTTAAATATAAAAATATTGAGAATTGTTTATTTTTTTATCAAAGTTTGAATTTGACATATTCAGTCATTCAGACATTTTAATGTGCCTTCTTTTAGCTTAACACTTACTCTCAATGAATTTCATATTAATAGAAAAGTTAAATTTATTAACTTTTATATGAATGTTGAAGTTTGAAAGGTTTATGCAACCCCTAATTTTCTTAAATTATCTTACTTAATTTATTTATGATCCATTTGTATATAACTTTTATAAAACAATACATATTTAAATAAATATACATATAAATTATAATATAACTTCATTATTTTTTATTTTTTAAGCAAAAATTAAAAATATTTCAATATTAATTTTAACAAATTATTGATTTACAAAATATTAATTATTAGTGGAAAGATCTCAAAGGCTTTGATCATTGCATTAGAACAATATGAATTCGTGCAACATCGTAACAGTAGCATCTTCAACCACCATTTTGGCTTAGTTATGATTTTTTATAAGCGAATGATTAATGAAGAACTACAATTCGCTATTTGAAATCTTTAAAGTTCGCCAGAAAGGAAATAAAATGAAATGAAAAATATATTATCAAAATTGTGGAATCTAACCTCTGGAAACAATTTAGCAACAAAATAAAAATAAAACGCTTCGTTCATCAGTTGACACTGGTAAGAGTAAAGCAGGCCGCCGCACTCTTCAATTCATTTTCGGCGACGTGCTCTATGGACTGTGTTGTGTCTTTCAACGATTCTTCCGAGCTGCATGGAAATTCTCCATTATCAATTATTGATCGTCTTTAGAAAAAACTTATGTTTATTAGCATATATATGTCTGTTACTTGACCCTAAACCATGCATGCATATCCTATGCTATGATCGAAAATGAATTGCGAGTCATACCTTGAATCATAAACCTCTTTGGAATTTATGTAGGATTGTCTGTCATCAATGGTATCAAAGAAGGGATGCATCTCATCATAGTCGTGAACACCTTCTTGCTGGATAGCCAAAGGGTGTGAGGCAACCAATTGAGATTGAATGGCCATGGAATTGTTGTTGTTGTTACTAGTACCATATTGATGTTGAACCCACATAGAATTGGCAAAATTATCCTTGGAATCCATGTAAGTAGAGTTATAACTATTATTCGAATAAGAGTGCTGTTGTGAAAGAGGCAAAGCTGCCGCTGCAGCAGCGTTGTATTGCTGTGGAGTGTTATTGAAAAGCGAGAGGGAATTATTTGGAGGCGCCATGCCCAATTCAAGCTGTGAAGGGACATCATCAGTCATGGAAGAAACCTGCTGTTGGTAATGCTGTCTATACATTTCTAGTTGCGCATGCACTGCATGGAGCTCCTCTTCGGCCTGCCAAATCCTGTAGCGAAGTTGACAAATAATTCCCCAACAACCATGTACAGGATACCTGTCACGAATATCGGCCTGGTAAATTATAGAACGCATAGCTTCGGTC
Source organism: Bursera palmeri (assembly GCA_026225775.1). Classification (NCBI taxonomy): domain Eukaryota; kingdom Viridiplantae; phylum Streptophyta; class Magnoliopsida; order Sapindales; family Burseraceae; genus Bursera; species Bursera palmeri. Next base: position 15,273 of record JANKKB010011444.1, read on the forward strand.
TTCTGATCAGCGTCCAAGTTCTTTAAAATCTTCAAAATATTGCTAACACCAAATAACTTGTGAGCGTTCTGGAACATCTTGGGTTGGTCAGGAGGGAAGTAGGGTTTCAAAGGGCACTCAGCGTGGCACCTTCTACGTTGGTACTTGCACGCAGCACAGGCCTGGCTGGTGCCACCCTTAAGGGTCATATTTGGAACATTCAAAAAAGCCAGATATCAATCAATGCAGAAAAATAATGTTAACAACAATTAAAGATGATGACAAGAGGAAGAAGAGGAGGGAAAGTTTCATAATAATGACATAAGAAGCAGAAGTGAAGAAGAAGGTGAAGATATAGTAGAAAGAGAAAGTGAAAAGGGTAACACAGTTTGATCTGAACAGGTCTGATAAGAGCGGATTTGCTGGATGTGAAGAGACTCAGTAAAAGAGAAGATAGGAAATGGAAACGGAAATATCGGGGATGTTTCTTTCAAGTTGTGAATAACTGACCGTTAGTGACAAATGTTCAAAAGCCAAGGAGAGTTGTGAGTTATTGGGCCACCTTTGGTCAAACTTGGTTTCACAACTCAACCGTATATCCATAACGTGGCTTTCAAATTCTGATTCCATTGTGGGTTACAATCTCAATATCAATGCCACAAATTAAATTAAATTACATGTATACGTCAAATCCATAAATCTAAGCCATATAAGTTTATGATAATCATTAATTAACCATTAGTTCAAGGTTCATGAATCGTTCATTCATAAATTGATTAACCAAAAGCAATATAATTAACGTACATAATTCAATGTTTAATTTTCCTTTTTAACATTGTCGACAGCCGATTGTATTTTTCTACCGCCGAAACTCATCTCTCAGGCCTCAGGGTCAATTCTCCCAAACTTCTTGAGACGTAGAAAGTAATCTGGTTTATTTAGGCTGTGGCTTCCATTACATGACATGATTTAAGCTCACAATATGTTAACAGTCAATATCCAATTTTACTGTATTATTAGTTAACATTGACATCCATGCCATAAACATATCCCAGATCAATTGCCTTTACAAGACATCCAAACAAACATGTGACTTTATTTTTATCTATGTCATAAGAATAAAGACTCCAAACATTCCAAACAAAATGTGGAGTATTTCAGGATTGTGCTAAAAATCAGCGGCAACAATTACAGATAGAATTGAATGGATTCAGAATGTGGGAAAAAAAATTAGATACAATCGGTACCCAGATTCCATCCGCATCTTATGATATGATGATAATAAATTTTACTTAATGCTGCAGTACACAGAGTTGAGGACCCAAAGGGGCCATGATCAGATCATATCTGTACAGAATCTCTTTAAAATGGGGGAAAATATTTCTAAAAACAAAAACATCTAGCATAGATTTTCCCCTCTAATTAACTAATTCCCCCCTTACAAGTATGCTCAGCTCCTGGCAAAAACTGGCAATAAACAATTGCACCGCACGACGTCCTCCTTCAACATTCATGGCAATGCCTTCATAACCCGACAGTATTTACTTGCTCTTTTTCTCCACCGAACCATCTTATTGAGACATCCGGTGAAAATTTAATAACAGATACCCCAACTATGCCAGACAAAATATTCCGAGGCAATGGTACCAAAACTACAATCAGGCTACTCTATTATCTCATTTCCTCAGCACAAGAAAATCTCCTTTTAACACATTTTTCCTTCCGAATAAGACCCCTTTCTCCTACAAAATTCTTAAATTATATCACAGAATTCTTGATTTATATCACAATTCTCATTCTTTCTCATCAAAACTTCTTGACTTTCTTTCTTTAAAACCAATTTCCAAGTATTGCTGTCCGAACTGCAGGGATGTAGGACGTAACACATCACTATAAACAACGTCCATATAAGATGGTGATCTGAATGCCAGGTAATGACAAAATGATGCTTCCCATTGCAGCAAATAATTGAGATAAATATCGTTATGTATCTAATTTACAGCTTCAAAGAAGAGAACCTGAGGTTGCAAGTGTCCCCTCTCACACATGGCCAGAACATCAGCCCAGCTACCAATTTCCTGAACATCAAATGCAAATTGTAATCATCTAAATATCAAATGCATATTGTACCACAGGAAAAAAGGGCTTGCATTGTTCAAAACAAATAGTGATCTTACCTTAACAGTTTTGTCATCATACATAATCCACCGTTCATGGTCATGACTATAAGCAAAACAATGATAATGTTGCCCATAGTAGCAAACCTGAAAGTCGCAAAGGTAACAAAGAACATAAATGATTGAATTGGTATCTGCATCACTAAGTTATTGACTAATCAATCAAATAACCTATATCTCTTATGCTGTAATCATAAGTGTCAGGCTTTATCATCTATATCTCGTTAAAAATTTCTTTTCTAAATTTTAGATGCTACAGGCAAAGGAAAAAAAAATTGCAAGACTTTGTGGAGAAAAATTCAAAGCTGTGCCACCCTTCAACTTCTAGATAAAGAAGAGGTCATTATATGCTCTTCATTAAAATATTTAACCTCAAGGTGAATCCAAGTATACATACCACAGAAACCAAGCTATGTGAGCTCTTGGGATCCAGCCCACGGTAGAGGACACTGATATCTATCTCAGTATTTAGGGCTGCCAGGGTCGCTGTTATGTCATCAGCACTCTCACATGTATTCTGCCAACCCAGAACTGCAAGACCAAACATAAGTTTGCAACCCAAAAAATATGTATCACTAATAAAGAAGTATAACTTCTCTTAACAACTCTCAAATCACCTGTTGTGAAAACATGTGGTGGAGTTGAGAGAATATGATGAATGTAGTTGAGCTTCCCACAGCCACCAGCCTCTGGATCACAAGCTAATTGATGATTCATCTCAACAAGATTTAAAAGCTCATCTAAGGAGCTTTCTGCACACATAACCTGAATGGCAAAGAAAATATACACAAGAACAAGGCAATTATTTTGTGTACCAGACAGAGCAAAAGAATTTCCTCAGGCCATAATCACCATCAGAAAAAATAAAAAAATAAACAAATTAAAAAAAAATAACAGTGCAAAAATTAATCTTAATACAGTAGACAGATACCTTCATTGTTCTGAGGGCACTAGCATTTATGTTATGAAAGAATGAAGTGTACTTCAGATGCCTGGACTCTAAACCACAATTGTAGCAGTTCATTCTTTCAAAAATGTCCATCCCAAAAAGGGAATGGACTATACAAGCACTGTTTGTACAATCCCAAGCCTTTGGGCAATTGCTTTCAACAGATTCAGTGTCCGAAACACCCGAACCAGGCGTAAATGATCGATGAAGGCAGTCAAATATTACTGCCAGTACTTCAGAAGCATCATTCATCTGAGCCTGTCAGTTACTGCCATATTAGTCATAACTTTCAAATAAAGAAATTATTGCATCTAGATTCATGATCAAAGAAGAATGATGATTAAGAGGGCAAGAACAAAATTTAGGAAGTAAAAACTATTTAAAATGGAAATGGGTGCAAACATAGTTCCATGAATTTACCTCCTGGAAGAAATTACTATCTGGGTACAAATTGCTCAGAGCTATTCTCAGAGATGTAGGAGCAACTGCTTCTTTCCGCATATCTGTCGATGCTATGTTCAGGGCAGTAAAAATCTCATACAATGCACAGACAACACACGGATCTCCCACATGAACGTGTTCTGAAGGGGATCTCCTCAAGAACTCCTCTCGAAACCGTCTTAAATGCCATAAGGACTGAATTAAAACAGAAAAAAGACAATCAATATAGGACAGAAAAGATAATCATACATGAAATAAAAATGAACAGTGCACCAAGGATCATAAAACTGAAAATAATATCTTGGAACACCCACCTGTATGATAACATTTAGAAAGCAATTGTATTCACCAACTTCATTCTTCAGTCCTGTCCCATACATGTCAGTTCCACTCACATTTTCATTGGTGACTTCATTTGATGAAACACCAAAATTATTTTCTTCCAGAGGCACCTTTTGTGGCATCCTCAAACTTGAAACCAAGGGCATTTTTTGATGTGCTTGGAATGCATCTAAAAAATGAAAATAATACATGGTCAATGTCTTTAACATAATAACAAAATATGGAAAAGAGATAAAGTGTTTACCAAGGCTTTGGCGTACTGCTTGTTTAAGGTCAGCTTGGAATCTTTCTTCATCATCCTCCTCTGCTTGTAATTGCCTCAATGTCTTTGTTCCACTGTCTACTGAATAAGGACCAGCTGATTCCATGCAAAGATATCCATGTTATCATTAGTTTCATATTGGAAAGATGGAGCATGGTTAAGATTATAATAAGAGCTGATCTTTCGATCTCCTAACCAGGGTTGAGGCTATAATTCACTATTTCAGTTTCTGTCACCACATATATAGAGTGACAACTAATTGTTAACAAGTGTTACTAGGTGACCTTATCACAAAACCTTATAAAAGCACAAAGCATACCACTGCCTGCATGGAGACTGTCACGAGATCTAACTTCAATATTATCCTTTTCAGATGACAACGCCTGATTCTTCCCATCTTGAGATCTAGTAGAACTCCTCTGCCGTCTACCTCTCCTTCCTGTACGCCTATCAGAGGGTAAAAAACCATCCTCCGAAGTTCCTCCATTAGGTATCCCTGAAAATAAGGAAAAGATGATGAGAATGTCTCCATATCTTACACTGTACGGAACCTTACCATATGATTAAGAGATTGAGAACCTTGTTTAACATTTGCATTATGCATAGCATTACTGCTTTGCAAACTGGAAGCAGGTGAAGATTTGGCGAGCACTGCAACACCATTGGCACAATTTAAAGGTGTGCTTTCTAAATTGCTTGGGAACCTTTCCTTTGACATCAAATGCACCTGAAAACCACAAGTTCAAATGGCTACCTTAGATAAAATATCCAATTCCTCCAAATAAGCAGGCTTCAAATTTCTCTTAGCATATCCCCCAGATTTATTTCTACAATCCTCATCTAACACTGATTTCTATCTTATCACATTTAACAGCATGAGAGATGAATGCTTACAGGTGTTAGAGATTTCACTGACTCATTCAAATTGGGATCATCGGCACCATGATCCATGTAAACATCACTGGCTCTCTCAGACACCTTTTCGGGAAATGCTTGCGCAGATCTTTTATGTTGCTCAGCAAGGTGTTTGAGTTTAGCCTCATTTTCAACTCGTCTTTGATATTCCAAGGTTTCTTCAAGCTTTCTTTCCTCTGCTTCAAGCTCAATTTTACGTCTAAATTCCTCTTCCTGCAGCTTTAAGTCATCACCATTCACAGAAACAACAGTCTCTAAATCTGGATGATCACCATCAGATTCTGGAGAGGAACTGCGGTAAAACAGGAAAAGAACATTTAACAATTGACTACCCACTATAGCACATATTTGAAAGTGGCAAGTCATATAAAGAGTGAACATATATGCAAAACGAGAGAGCAAGAGGAATACATACATCCGCTCAGCAGTCTCATCACGAACCATGTGATGCTCATTAGTACCAACAGCCTAAAAAAGTAAGAAATATTAAAATTCCATCATGGCTTTTGTACACAAAGTAACTACCAACTAGAATAAAACAAAACAAAACCACAAAATTGAAACCTTTGAATCCTTGGTTTTCCTGAACTCTTTGTTCCTTTTTTTATCCTTTGTCTTATCATGTGAATGTTTCGAATTATCACTACCTCCTCGGGAACTCTTCTTAGAATCAAGTGCAAGTTCTGCTAAAAATGCCTCCCGTGCAGCATCAGACTTTTCTGTGGCATCTTTCTCCGCAAGATCCTCCAAATGTGCCTGAAAAGAAAGATTGAATCTCAAATTTATAAAGTTAGATCCAACAAACAAAAGGAAAAACCACACAAAGATCTAGTTGTTCAATACAGACCCTCAAGTATGACTGCACCAGAGGCAACAATATCAATCGATAGTCATGGGCAGAAACAGGCTCAAGTTTGAGCTCCAACTGCTGCATCCCACTGACATTTCGCATTATTCGAGCATCAATTTTGCTAAGCTGCATGATCAAACAAGTGAGTTAAAACAGCAAGGATTGATATCAATGTTTTTGTTAGCAAAAGGTGTATCTAGAATCAATTAACCAACCTCTACGGATAACTGTTCTTTCTGTCTCTGGATTGCAACTTCTATGCATGTGTCTACTTGATGCAAATAGTCCTTGGTTCTCCAATCAGCATCTTCACCCGATTCCAAATCACACAACTTAGAAGTCATACCACCATAAGCATCCTCATATCCAAATTGATTGACATTAAGAGCTTCAGCTTCTTTTAAAACATTTGATATAGCATCTGACTCAAACCTACTGGTGATGAACATAATATCATTCTCACCCTCAAGAAGCTCTTCTCTTCGCTTCCTAAGAGCAAACTCATAGCTCCGATGGACAATTTCTGTGATAGTTTCCCTCTTCTTACCCTCTTCAAGGCAGAGATCCTCCACTGCCTGCAATGCTTCCTCGTAGCTCAAATGCTCACATTTTCTCTCACAAAGGCTCTGTAGGTGATAAAACTCCTTCTCAAGAGTCTGGAGGATTTCCATTCCCTGATGTGTTTTTTCTTCTTTCATACGCATCCATGATGTCAAATGCTCTCCACATGAAGGGCCCGCAAATATCCAGGACAGCAAAGCGTCTGCATCCACTGCACCCCCATTTTCATTGTTGACACTAACAGAAGTAGCATCATCTCTTACAGCATCACCAGATATAAATTCAGCTGGTAGTAGGTGTTCATCCAAAAGGAGACATGATGCATCACCATTAAGAACAATCTTCTCTTTGATCTCAAGACCTTGAGAGCCATTTCTTGCATCATCCACAGAATTACTTTTCTCGGAATATCTAGCCAACCCACAAGAATGAGATAGTTCCTGCAAGAACTTGACAATTTTTCCAAGCTGGGAAGCTCCCAAAAAGCAGATGCACATTGGTGTTTGATCCACACCATGATTCAGAAGCTGAGTACCAGATGCCAAACCCTGCAGCTCATCCATTGTGTACTGTATTACCTTGGTAAGGTGGCTTGCAGCAAGATATTTATTTCTAATAAGCAACTCAAATAAAGCATGAATTCTTTCAAGTAGCTTTGCACGCTCAGTGTCATCAGAAACTGGCCAACTATCAATAACTGGATACACAATAGACCCCTGGTTACCATCACATTCTTTGCACTGGATGCTCACAATATTTTCACAAACATCATTCTCCGTGGCAGTGCAATTATAACTATCCCCTAAATTTTCCTTGTCAGGTGAAGAATCCCATGCATCTTTGAAGCAATCATCATACTCCTCATTATGGTTCCCCGAGTAGAAATCCTCACTCACTTCAGAATCCCGAGATTTCGATTGATTTCTTCCAAGCATTTCAACTGCTGCTAGAATATCCAAAGGCTTCCAAGAACAATTCAGAATCATATCAATCCACTCATTATCAACACTCTGAGGCAAAACTGCCTGCATTTTGGGCAACAAATTCCCCATATGTTCTTGCACAACATGGTGCATATGCAACTCTGAATCTGAAAACTTCTCATTACACCTACAACATACCCAAAACCTCCAAGTTTTATTATCCTCAGCAAACGTCAATGCCTCTGCTAGAACCTCACTCGCCAAACCATCCTTCAATGACCCAAAATGAGCTTTAATATCACAAACACGTATCCTAAGCAACTCTCTTTTCATTTCCAAACTCATGGAATTCCAATACGATTTCACAAAATCCCTTCTCTCTTCTTTGGACCCATTTTTCCTCAGGTTACATCCGAACTTCCTCCTCTCTCTTTCTCTCTTCTCGGTCCCTACCAACCCAGAATCCACAGTCCTCTCCCCATCATTTTTTTCTTGAAACTGACCCGTCTCTGATTTTTGTTGCAATAATCGAGCAGCAGCAACCCTAACCTCGATCTCTTTTCGTCTCTCTTCAGGAGTTTTGGTGGCTTTTTTAATCTCATTGGGTCTCCTAGCTTGAACTAATCTAACCTCCATTGGGTCCTCAGTCACTCTCCTAATAGGAATCAACCTAAACTTCTCCTCACCAGTCCCTAAGTTCTTCATCCACGTAGAAATCGAAGCAATGTTCGATTTCTGTATCAAGCTCCTCAGTTCACTCTGCACGTGAGCAATTCGCGCTTCTGCTGTCAAAATTTTTTGCTGACTCTCGTCCTGCAAGCTCTCCTTAGCGGGATCTATCGGATTCTCAATAGCTAACGCACGGTCACACTCTTGAACTACCTCTTCGTATTCTTTGCCGTCATTGGCAGCCTCGTATAATAGATTCGCATAGAAATGGGCAAACTCAATAGAGTTCGGCGATAGCTCAACCGCCTTCTTCGCTGATTCAATCGCGTTTTTCAAATGCCGTTGTTTCGAGTTCAAATCATCAATGATCGACGCCACCTTCACACACACGGTGCCTTGCACGCGGTGAATCAGGGCCACATACGCCGAGTTCTCGTGGCGGGAACAAGACTCCTTCATCAACCTCAACGCCTTCGTGTGGTTCCCACGCCGTAGAGCCGTTAGAGCACGCTCGCACTCGAGCTTAATCGTCGCGTACGTCGAACCACCACCACCGCAGCCGCCGCCGGCTCCCTCCGATTCCGACGGCTCAGTTTTAGCATGGTCCTTGGACAGTGCATCCGGAACCGCACACGGCTCGGTTTCCGCAGCGGCCGCCGCCGCCGGTTGCGGTTGTTTGGAGCGAGGAGCAATAGCTTTCTTCTTATGCCCCATTAATTAATTAAATCGATTTTATCTACATGCATATAATTATACCTATCAACCGAGGAGGAAAGGAACACTTACTTGTGATTAAGACAAATGTCGAGGGCAAGGTGGGGATTGGAAAGTCTAACGGTGACGGAAACGGATCGGCGGTGAAATCGATGAATTGAAGGAAGTGAATAGTTGAGGAGACTGACGGAAAAGTGTGACAGTTTTAAGAGAGTCTCGGTACCTAGCCCATGGAAGGGGTGAGGTTTTGATGAGAAATCATGAGGATGGATTAAGAAATGTGGGCTGTGCTTTATGCTTCCCTTTATATAATAGTTTTATTAATTAACCTCACTAATTATTTTATTAATTTTTTAATTAATTATGTCATTGTGTTTGTGTTCCTTTCAATCCAATGTGCATCTATCTATCTACATATATATAATATTATTTTCTTTAAAATGGTAATAATGTGATGCAAAATGGAAGCCAATTATGTGAATTTTTTTAATTAATTAATTCTACTAAAAATGGAATGGTAATAATTTCACCTTTTGTACAAGTATTATTATTTCTGGAAAAATACTCTCAGCACATGTTACAATTAACTTAATGTCGTGTTTAGTTGATTTGTTTTATATTTATTTAAAAGTAGTTGTCAATACCAAACAAATCGAGGTTGATGTACACTTGCTACTGTTAACTAATGTTTGGAACCAACAAATTTTCTGTAACTTCTACGTAAGTACTTTACTCGAGAAATGAGATTTTCCCACCAACACATCACCTCTGCCATCTAATCTAATTTTTCTTGGTCAAGGAATGCATTTGGAAAAAACGAGTGTCAAAAGTTTATTCGTCTTTTTGACTTATAATTAGGAATGGAATGATAATATAATTTGAAAATATATCAGATGGTCATCATCATGCTTTGAGGTATGACCACTTGGTTTTGAATATTGTCATTTCTCAGGCATTCATTTTACAGAGCATGTGAAACTAACATACAACAAGAACAACAACCAAATATAGAATTTCGAGGAAAGAAACTTGTAGATGCAGAACTAGCACAGCAACTCGGGCACTATTGTTCAGTAGCTTCATGGAAAATAACAAATACAAGATGGTTTTAGGTAGAGAGGATATCCTTGAACACACTGCAGTGCATAGCACAACCACAAATCACAGAAAGGCCTACAAGAAGTGAACAATTGTACGGAACGGAACCCTTAATCCTGGATCCTATTTAGAACGGGGAACTCAACTTGTCAAAGTTAGCACTTGCTTGAATCAGTAAACAAGAGCTACAACAAAAAACAAAATCTGGCTTCAATTTCTCATTTACATTTTCTAAGCAGTTGCACATAACTTAAGTACATACTAATGAAGTAGATATCCGAACACCTCGTCTACCTCCTCACAAAATTGTGTTCAGGAACAAAATACAGAATCAATCAGAGTAAATGCATACGCTCCACATAAGATTGGAGCAACCATTTATTAAGAGGCTCCCCACACCCCACAAAACACCCAGAATTGCCATTCTCCGTGTAGAACGGGAATCTAAAAATATGCAGCAGTTCCTGAATTGCCTGCCTCACCAGAGAAGTTCCTGTCACCCTGCTACGCCGGCCCCAACCAGTCACTATATCTATCCGACTGGGGCTAACCCCTGATGCTAGCATTTGCTTGCGAAACCAGGCAAGTGTCCTAGATAGTGCTATCACAGCAGTGCCATCTGACATGACATGCAGATTAATAAGCCAATAACATGTACTTTTCTCTTTAACAGCATCTGGGTATACATTCTTCTGCACAGCAACCTCCCAAACCGAGCCAGCCTCCTCCTTGAGCCCTGACTTATGAAGAAAATCTACCACTGCATCCACAAGTCCCCTCTTGCTTTCTCTATCCTCACTGTGCATGATATCCAAGAACTTGCTCACATGATCTCTCACATTCTGACCATCAGGTCCTGCTGATGGCATGGAAAGCAAGAACATATGTGCAGGGTGTCCTGTGACTGCCATAAGCTCACGACAAAACCTCATGTCATATGGTGAACGTGCTTCTGTACAACAACTTAGGAGCAAGGTGTAAGTTTGCAAAGAAGGCGTTAGACCCATTGTCAACATGCCCTGCAATAAGTTATAAGCATCTGACAACTGGTGCACCCTAAGGAAAGCACTAAGCAGGGAATTGCAAGTGGGCACATTCGGGCGCAAACCTGCTTGAAGCATGGCCTGATACCACTGCCAAGCCTTCATAACATTACCCTTCTTTCCCCACAGATCTACTAAAAGTCCGTAAACTGGTTCATCAGGAACCCAATTTTTACTTCTCATCTCAGCAAAAACAGCTTCTGCTTCAGCAAGATGGCCACAATGTCCAAGAACTTCCATTACTATGCTGTAAGTCACTTTGTCTGGCTCAAATCCTGCATTCTTCATGTCTCGGTAAAGCTTTAATGCACTCTGATAATTCCTAGCCTTGGCCTGCAAAGCAATCATGATATTATAGGTCACTAAATTAGGGACACAACCATGATCAACCATCTCACAGAAAAGTTCATCCGCAGCAGGTAAATTGCCAGCTTTCCCGAGGCAGTTAATTATAACACTGTAAGTAAATGTATCAGGAGTAAGGCCAGCTGATTGCATCTTTTGATACATGTCCATAGCAACATCAAGAAACCCAGCTTTTGCATGAATGTCAATTAGTGTGCAGTAGGTAACACGATCAGGTTCACAACCTGCTTCTTGCATTTGATTGAACACTTCAATGGCTTTGTTCAGATAGTTTGCACGTCCATAACTGTGAATAAGACGGTTATATGTCACAACATTTGGCTTGCATCCATCCCTTAACATTTGATCAAGCAATTTGTTTATTGCACCAAACTGCCTCGAACGACCAAGGATGCCCACCATCGTTGTATAAGTATGTTCATCGTGCTTGAACCCAGCTTGCCGTTTCAACCAATAGAAAAAGCCAAGAGCAACCGAATGATCTTGAAGCTGCTTTAGAACTTGGTTTGCTTGATATGCATGCATTGAAAAGTTAACACTTCTAAGAGCCTCTTCTGCTGCAGGGCCCCACTTCAACTGATGTAATATGTGAGAGACACTTTCCACAACATTCCCAGTGCTTGCATACTGCCTAGAAGTTGGACCAGTTGCAGCTGGCATTTTCATTTCTCTGAAGGATTTATTGAAACCATCTGAAACACACTCCATAAACTTTATATCTGACTTCCTAAGATTGGAATTATAATTTGAAGTGAAGTGACTTGAATGAGCTTTGGATCTCTGTGGTACAGTCCTCCTCCTATCACAAGTATCTGAAGATACACTATGATTTTTCAGGGAACTTCCAGCTGCGTTTTGAGCTCTCTTGAAACCTCTAGTTAAATTCGATTTATCATCTTTATCTTTTGCACCATGATCATTACTTGAAGGATTTGATTTTGATCCTGTTGTTGTCTCATCAGATGATTTTGGGTAAACTTTGGAAAAAATCTCTCTTTTAATGGTCCTCGCATTTGCAGATTTTATACTCAAAAGTTGCCTCGTGGGATCGACCATACATGTTGTCGAAGAATTTAATATTCCACTTCCATCTAAAAGAGGAAGCCTACAATTGACTAAATCAGACAAAAAACCCACAGCAACAATACCAGCCTTAATAACCTGGTCACTAATCAGAGGTGCTGCTGGCACGTCCTTTTGAACAACATCAATGCCACTATAACTAACAGAATCTGATCTACTTGTAGAACTGAGAGCAGATAAACTTTCTGTTTTGCAAGAACCCACCACTTTTATGGCATCCCCCAAAGTATTGGAACCTACTCTCACTGATGTGGATGGCATTTGTGTGTTATGCTGTCTTCGTGAAACACAAGATTCATCCTCAGGGCAGGTACATGAAGTCCCATCTGATGCACTACATCGTGAACCATTTAGAAAAAGTGACCGAGCAGTGCTTGAAAGGTTAGTCAACTGCTTTGCTCGCAACATAATCTGCAAATACCATAAAAAGTTAATACAGTACACAATAAAAACATCTATTCTTATCATCTCAAGCAAGAATGCACTCAGCTCAAGCACAACTGTCAGCAATACAGGGCCACTGTGCTAAGGATATTCATAGGTTTTATGTCCCCCACACTGCTGCAAGAAAAGAGTATACAAGCTACTAGACATCCCATCCAATGCAATAAAAGCACAGCTTAGTGTCATGTGAGCATTAACCAGAAAGTACTATTCCATTCAATGAATCATGGCAACAAAACTGTGCAGATTTCAAGTAATGTGGTAAAGCCACATGGAGACATTTTTATAGAACATGGCAATAAAGAAAAGTTTAGTTGTTCACCAGTAGCTATGTATAAATACGCAAAGTAATCGTAGCAGAAAAGAAAAACTGATCACAACAATTTAGTATTGCAAAGCCTTGACTCATCCATAAGAACTTAGACAAAAAAACTTGCAGTTATTTTGAAATATTCAGTCCTAAACCTTTTACTAGGAGGAGTTGTGTGAAACGCATCAAACAAAGCTTGGTTGTCATTTATTCTGCATCAAGCACAAACTAAAAATCTCAAAAAGGAAAAATTCAAGAAAAAAGAAGTTCAAATACAAAGAGAAAAAAAACTGCCAGACAAAAAACTAAGACAAACAATCAAATAACGTAACTAAACTATTTGTGTTTGAGAATTACACAAAGGGTCTTTAAGAAGCCTGTCACAACTCTACTATACAGAAGACATTTCAAAGGGGTGAAACTATTATAAATGCACAGAGAAACTACTAGACTCGTTACCTATAAAATCTGTCAATGACTCAATAAGCAAACAATGTTGACAAAATAGATATGCATTTTACGGAAGATTTTTTGGGCAAAGGGCATAAAGGACTGCCTTAACTTCCATGAATGGTTTGCCTTCTGTTTCACAGAGAATGCCTCTCACCCATACTCTTATTCAATCAGTCTCTCTCCCCAATTAGCACAAAGCATAACTCACATTCTTCCCCTTTGTCTCACGGATTGTGCATTTTGTTTCTAACTTATCCCACAAACCGCCATCCCCCTTCTCTAGATGAAATTTTCACTAACAAAAATAAATAAGCAGAAGGTGATATTAAAATCAGCAATGACAGGAGTCATGTTGGATGTGGTAGGAAGCAGCAACTATAAAGAGGATTTGGTGGTGGGTTGGAATAATGCATGTTTTGACAATGCTAGTGTTAGTAGCACACACAAAAACCATAAGACGGAGCACTGCATTATATTCTGAAATTCAAATAAGAGGTAATAGATGTAAACTCTATAATGATTGCAGCAGTAGTTATGGCGAAGGTAGCAGAATGAGGAAAATGGATTTTTTTTTTTCTTTTTTGCTTCAATCCCGTGCAACAAGCGGTACTAAGCAGCATAACAAAACTCGGTGTAATAGTTTTGTACCCTGTTAATTCCAAATAAATAAATTAGATTTAAGTTGCTGTCCCAATTTGGAAGCTACCATCCTCGCTTTTGAGAGCAAAATCTTGCTGCAAGTGAACAAAAACTACTGCAAAATTCCAAATTTACATCGACACTAACATATAAACACAGTAAAACATCAATCATCCACGACATCTTAAATATATGACCAAATTGCTTGCTTTTTAACAAATCAGATGTCCTTCAATCTCTCAATAATGACCAAAAAAAATTAATCACTTCCAGGATGGTAACAAAACCGTAATAACCATAATCAAACTAAAAACAGCTCTCTTTTTTTCGCATACAAACCAGTTAAAAGATAGAACTTTACCCCTCAGAACACATTCTTATATCCATCTAATCGCAAAAATACATAAACAGCACAATCAAGTTCACCACATATAGTAAAGAACCACGACACCCATCTGCTCAATCACCAAAAAGAAGATAAACAGCTAAAATTCCCATAACACGAAGAAAATGTCATTCTAACAGCAGGAAGCAACAAAACAGCAAATAACCCAGTAAAGAAAGAGTATAAAAATACACGAATGATAAGATCAAGACATGAGAGGTACCTGAAAATGGTGTGTTCAGATAAAAGTAAATAGAAAAAAAAA
>JANKKB010011453.1:0-23288 GCA_026225775.1 Bursera palmeri
TTGCTCTTTTTTTTTTTTTTTTTTTTTTTTTTTTAATAAATAAATAAGGCAAGTGGCTACGACCCTTTCTCCTCGCTACTGCCATAATCTAGGTTTACAAAATTCTCATGTCTTCTGCATCGTATGTTTGCTCATATTCCTGCACTACTAAACCTCAGATTGGTAATTCCTAAAGTAAGAAGTACAAAAATTTTAGAACAGATTTCAGATTGAACTCTCAAAATTTCGCACATGCGGATTGCAGGGACAAGTGGGGAAAATTGGAGTCTTTAAGTAGAAATACAGTAAAAGAAGTGATTATTTTTCATCCCACCAAGAGGGAAGATAAAAAGATCAAGCAAAGGGGCTGAAACAACCAACAAAGAAAGGCAGCTTAGAAACTAATCAACTTCCAATGCTTGTTCCAAGCACTCATGGGTCTATCATCAACCATGAAAGAGGAACAACATATGTCACGTGTCCACAGGAGATTTATGATCTTACTTTCTACCCTCTTCAGCCATCTTCTTCCGTATCTCATGAGCTGTATTAAAAATGCCAAGGGTGGGTTGGTTGCATACAAAGCACTTCTTGTTCTTCGCATGATGCTGGAAACAGAAGAAAAAAATATGTTAAATAACTTAATAAAAAAGACATGAATCCAAAAATAAAATGACAACAATAAAAATGAATGTTAATATCATGAACTAAAGAAAGTAGCTCGAGCACAAAATAAACAAAAAGGACACCCAAGAAAATGGTAAAAATATTTAATAGTAACAAATCTTCTTCAAAATTCAAGCATAGTAATAACTTTAGAATTTGTTTTCTAGAATAGGCGCTGTGTATAATTTTGAAATTTACTGTTCTCATTTTTCTCCCCACATCCATCATCTCCCCAACTTGACATAATATAGGCTCATAATTGTAGTTTGTCATACTATTTTTACTAGTAATTTTGTAGATCATATTGTAGAAACATCATCACAAGTTGAAATGATGATTACAGGTTTGACATTTATCAAATGAAGAGAGACTTAAGAAAGAAAGACATATCCTTTGAAATTTTTTTGCAGAAAGTAAAATAAGTTTTACATCTGGGGCGTATTTGTGTCTATAACCTATATTAAAGTCAGAAGTTTAGTCTTCATATAAAAAATCCTTTCATACCTTAAATAAAAACTGTCTGACAAAGTTAAAAAACCTCCACTAGTCAACATAAACATGATAAAATCAATACAAACATTAGATTGATGATGCCACGGTATAATAAAACTGACAAATTATACCTTTAAAGCACAATGCTCGCAGAAGTAGTGCTTGCATTTGGTCACAACAGGATCCACAAATGGCTGTCTACAGATGAAACAGGCAAAAGGCACTGCATCATCATCTTCTTCATCACTTTGGTCTACACCCTCTTCATCTGCATCATTCAATCCCAAAGCCAAATTTCTCTTCCTCACCTTCTCTGCTTCCTCCCACTCCTTCTCCATCTGCCACCCAGACTTGTAATCTCCTCGATCATGCATAAACTTACACGAATCTCCATACCCACAGTAACCAGTCTCTTTGTAATCTTTACATATGTCTGGCTGATAATCAAACCTTGCAGACACCCTAATATGAGCTGAAGCTCTAAGAGGCCCATGCGAACCACCAGCTTTCTCGCTTGCAACTGTTAACTCTCTTCGGAACCCAGCCTTGTGATCAACATATCCATGAATGCCTTTATACAACTTCTCATCACCTGAACTTTTCCCCTTCAAGGCCTCCTCTGATCGCTTAAGGACTTTCTCACGGAGAGCTCGAGAGTCTCTTGAGAAATCAGTCTCAGTTTCTAGAGTTGCAGTCGCTTTACTGTCATGTTGTACTTGAATTTCCTTTGAAGACTCAAACTGAAATATTGGCTTATCAGTTTCTGCGTTTGATTCAGTGGACCTAGCGCTCTTAGAGGACCCAGTTGAAAAATACAGCTTACTCTCAGGCTTTGTTGCCTTTTTTAGGTTCTGTAATACTAAGCTCTCGGTTTTCGAATCTTCCTCTTCATCTTCATTAAAAGTTCTTTTTCTGATGTTCTTATTCTTGGTTGGCTTTCTGAAGAAATTGCATACTGAAAACACACAGATGATGCTGAACTATTAGAAAATGACAACAACTAATACAATCAAAGAAAAGAAATACACAAACACTAGAAGTAACAAGTCGAGTATCATCAAGTAAAAATAATAAAGCAATACCTTGTTCAGGCTGTTGTGCGTCGCCTGAGTCTGCCATATAACAAGCAAAAGCTTCAAGGCTCTAACGAGTCAATTGATGCCGAATATCAGTTATGATAGTAACAAAAAATTCGCAATCCCCTGAAACAATTTATCAATAATGTCAATCTCAACTTTCACTTCACTATTCAAAAAGCAAATGCCCCAAGACAGAATCAAATGCATTTGAAATTTATAAACCCTAACTGCAAAAGAAGTTAAAAAAATTTATAATAAAAACAAGTGACAATATCCCAGTTTGCTAATTAACCGACGTTCGAGAATGAAAATTGCAATAGTCATGCATGAATCACCTTAACCGTCGAATAACAATTTTCGGGCGTGAAATTCTTCTTTCAATCGTGTGCGGGGTGCGAGAAAGAGTCGCGGTTTCCTACAGAAACGATGCCGTTTTAAGGAAAGGTAAGATTCAATTTGATTTTGTTATTTCCAGCGCGTTGCAACTGAAACGGAAAGACGGCACTCGGCACTGCAGCTAGTAATCTGCACACCACCAGAAGAAATAAGGTGTTTGTTAAATGGGCCTTATGATGGGCCTGTTTCTCCCATCAGACAATGAGCCCAAGCCATTAAATGGCTACGCTTAAATTAAAAATAAAAATAAAAAGAAAAAAGAAAAGAACGTTGCTAATAATTTGTGAATATTTAAATTAAAATAAATTAATATTATTCTTATGTTGCATCTCTTTCTCTCCGTGTTCCTTCCCCAGATTCTGTAATCCATATTTCTCATTTCAAAAATCTAAAAACCCCTCGAATGAGAAGCAAACTTCCTCATCGTCCTTCTCTCTCGCCTCCATCTTAACCTACGCCTCCACTCTTCCAAATTTTTGTAACCAAACGCGCCCTCTCTTTCTCTGTTTCTTAACTAAAACCTAATTTTGATCCACACCCCTCATCTTTCCGCCATTTAATTGAATGCCCCAATCTACACCCCCTCTCATCTGCTATTTGCTAACCCTTTCTTCGCCGTAACTTTCATTATTGATTCGCCAACACCCAATAAGTATCAAATCAATCTCTTTAGGCTTTGATAACTTAACCCAATTTTTGTTTTTGTTTTTGTTTTTTAATTTCTGTTACTAATTCTACTTTCTAGGGTTTCCCCGTTCTTTACTCTATAGATTCAATCTGTTTTTACAACTTTTCAATTTTTGTGTTCCTTATTGGGTAATACAATACTTAAGTTTTTGTTAGTATTACTTGAAAAAATATTAACTGAAACTAGATAAGAACTTAACTATCTGGATATTTATTTAGTTTAATCCTGTAAAACATCAACAAATAGTTGTTCTGTTGTATGATTTCAAATCTATTTGTGTTTGTTGTGAGTGTTGGGTGGCGTTTTGGGTTAAGTTAGCAAAGAGAAAATCATAGGGATTGCATGGGAGAGCATGCAAGGTGGGCAGAGCCACCAAGTGGGCTATCATTTAATGGTTTATTGCCTAGTGAGGCGGCTTCAGTAATCCCTGTGCTTGACTCAGAACGATGGTCAAAGGCGGAGGAGAGAACTGCAGAGCTCATTGCCTGCATTCAGCCCAACCCTTCTTCCGAAGAGCGCCGCAGTGCCGTTGCAGACTATGTGCAGCGCCTCATTGTGAAATGTTTCCCTTGTCAGGTTGGGTTTAAGTTTTTACTTGTATTCTTTTATGTATGTAGATAGAAACTTTTTTGTTGCCCATGTTTATGTTGTATTTTTTTTTCAATAAGAATTTATTGTTATTCTAAGTCAGTTAGTTAATGTAAAGATATTAACAAAATGACATGATTCTAGGTGGGTAGTGGGCTTATTTTATAGCCTAGATGTCTATGCGTTTTCATTCTTTTCTTGAACTGGTATTCTCTTGTAACTATTGTTATCTACAGGTTTTTACGTTTGGGTCTGTACCTCTTAAGACTTACTTGCCTGACGGAGACATTGACCTAACAGCGTTTAGTGATAATCAAAATTTGAAAGATACATGGGCTCATCAGGTGCGAGATATGTTGGAAAATGAGGAGAAGAATGAGCATGCTGAATTCCGTGTGAAGGAGGTTCAGTATATTCAGGCAGAAGTAGGTTTCATTGGTACCCTTAAAGTTTTTATGATTTGCCGGAGTCTGCCTTATCATCTTTACATTCATGCGTGACATTTCTACTTCTGGTCATACATCTACAATAACTGTAAATAGATTTTACAAATGTTAAGCTAGATATTTATCTTGAAAGATTAATTCAGAATCAGGGGAGTTGCAATAGTCAATCGGCTCCGTTGTAATTATAAAACAAAATTCCCTAAAAGAACTTGCTTTGAGTTACGAAAGGAGTGATCAGATTATTTATGAGAAGGGAGAGCAATAAGAATCAGAATTTAGAATACTGTCTTTGTACTGGGGAATACGATTAATGATTGAAAGAATCTTATCCTGTATGTGCAAGCTCGTTATGTTGCATGTTGTGGACATCATGATTGATTGAGTAGGATCAGGTTGTTTATTCTTTTCTCACCTAAGATAACCAGAACTGATGATATAATAATGACGAAAATAGGTCAACTAGATGCCAAACCATTGTCCTCATGCTGGTTAATTATCATGTTTTTTGTTATGCAGATTGTTGGCAGTATATTTCTCTTCTGCTGATTTCCATGAACAAATGTGTTGATCTGAGTAGTTATAGTTAATTTGATTGTTGATTGTACCATATTTTTCATTCGTGAAGAGAAGCAACAATCTGTTAAAGCATGTATGTCTACCTTCTATGCTCTTGAGATGCTCGTGTTATAAAAATGATTAAAAATCTGCATTTTGACTTCTTCTTTTTTCACTTTAATTGCAATTTTCTGTGTTAGGATCCCTTATTTTTCATTGATCACATTTACGTTCTCTCTTCAATGTTTAGTTTTTAAACGTTGCAATGCGATTCATTGCAGTCGTACTTTTAGTGGCAATTTTTTATTCAAGAAGTTGTTTCTTTGTTCGGTGTATCACTATTATTACCATGATTACTGCTAATACATTGTCTTTGGGTGTTTTTCTGCAAAGTTTTAGTATGTACTGTTGAATCAACTTTTGACTTGAGGACTTGTCTTTGGTGGTTGGTTATATCCTTGCCCTTCCTTTGTTTATTCACAGGTAAAGATAATAAAGTGTCTTGTGGAAAATATTGTGGTAGACATATCGTTTAACCAGCTTGGTGGGTTGTGCACACTTTGTTTCCTTGAGGAGGTGAGTGGTGCATCCTAGAAACTTTCTACTGAATCTTTCTTCTCTTAAATGAGAAACCCTTATAATGCCTATTTGTCTTTGCTAACCACTCCTTTTCATTTCATAGGTTGATCATATGATAAATGACAAACATCTTTTCAAGCGTAGCATTATACTAATAAAAGCTTGGTGTTATTATGAGAGCCGTATATTGGGTGCTCACCATGGACTTATATCGACTTATGCGCTAGAGACCTTGGTTCTTTACATATTTCATGTTTTCAACAATTCTTTTACTGGACCACTTGAGGTGGCTATGTGACCATGTTATCTCTATCTTCTTCTTACATTTCTTTATTCGTGTCTCTGAATCTTCGGTCTTTTGTACTTGTAGGTCCTTTATCGTTTTCTAGAGTTCTTTAGTAAGTTTGACTGGGACAACTTTTGTCTTAGCCTCTGGGGTCCTGTACCCATCAGTTCGCTTCCAGATGTAACTGGTATAGATATTTTCTTAAACATTATAAGTTTGATATTTGAATATGTTATCCTCAAGCTTGCAGATGTTTGGTTGTATGCTCTGATTAATGCTTCTTTTATTGATATGTTTTACAGCAGAACCTCCTCGTAAAGATGGTGGCATGTTACTACTTGGCAAAAGATTTCTTGATGCTTGTAGCTATACATATGCTGGTTTTCCTGGTGGGCTAGAAAATCAGGGGCAGCCTTTTGTTTCCAAACATTTTAACGTTATTGATCCTTTACGTGTAAACAACAACCTTGGACGCAGTGTTAGTAAAGGTGCATTTGTAAACTACACTACAATTTCTGATTCTTTTATAGATTTGTCTTTGTGTGGTGACCACTTCTAGTCATGCCTCTGGTATAGCATATGTGTGGTACTTTTGGTTTTTATAGTGATTTAATGTTTTTCCTTTGTTTGATTAATCTTTGAAATCCTTAAACATTATGTGTCCAAGTTTTTATTTTTTTTTATTTTTCTCATATTTGTTTTCCTATACTAGTTTTGGATCACTATTTTAGCTGCCTAGCTTAAGAAGCTCATGTGTTAGACTAGGCACCGCTGCTACATTCAAAATATCTTGTTGGGCTATGTGTGATGCTGCCTAGTGGTCTTTCATTTCTTAGAATTTATAATTTCTTGTTTCTTAAATTTACCTTTATCTAGATCTGTAATTGAGAATATGTGCTAATTAATTAAGCGAACCAGTGGGTTACATCATTGATGTAGTTTTTCCCTTTCTCTCTTTTTTCGTTGGAGAAAGTATTGTGATAATTTTTAAACCTCGTACAGAATACAGGAATATCTAATATGTATACATACTTTTATGTGTTCCTGGCTTTGTATCTAATTCCAGGAGCATTCTTGTTTGTAGTATTAATAAGAATTATGGAATGCGCTACAGGGTGGAATATTACCCCTTTTTTATTTAAGCTCTGATGTTTGATGATTTGTGGAATTGAGCTGAGTTTGTATTTGAGTTGAAATTCTAAGTGAATCCCTTATAGTTGATAACTTATAGATGCTATCTTTTTTCCTTGACTTGAAATTCTAAATGAATCCCTTATAGTTGATAACTTATAAATGCTATCACTTTTCCTTGACATACTGTTGCCAATATTCTATGTGTCTGTATAAAAAGTACAAACATTTGCCACAGAGGGCCGCTGTGGGGCAATATCTTCTAAGGTTTTAATAGTATTCTGGCTTTAGTGGCAATTTGATATTAATGAATGATAGCATCTAGGCTCCATATTCAAAAGCAAGTTCATATGAGCAGGGCTTGATTTCTTTGTGTATAAACATGTAACAGCTTCTAGAATTTTGATTTCTTGATATGCATATTATTTTTGCCTGATTGTGTACTATATCTATGAGTTTGTGCTAATTTGTTTTGTTCTGCATTATATCAGGTAATTTCTTTAGGATACGCAGTGCATTTGCATTTGGAGCTAAAAGGCTGGCAAGGTTACTTGATTGCCCCAAAGAGGACTTATATAATGAAGTAAATCAGTTTTTTATGAACACTTGGGACAGACATGGTAGTGGCCATCGCCCTGATGCATCTAGGAATGACTTGTGGCACTTGAGGCAGTCAAATCCAGACCATCAACATGCGTCTGAGAATCCTAGGAACAATTCAAATTCAAGTGGAAAAAGAAATGGGATTACCTCCAGTCGTGAAACTCAAGTGGACAGGTCGCATGAATTGTGTGGTCCTCCCTCACAGCATGGTAATTATAAATCCGAAAGCACTTCTAGAACCAGTCATGTCTCTACAGTTTCTCGTGCCCAAGCACAAAAGAGTCATGGTAACTTGAACAGTAACAGCACCTATGATCAGAGTAGACGGGATAGCAGTTCCAATCAGAATGCACAAAATGACAAAGGTCAGAGAATTCTGGGTAGTGACATAAAAGGTAGGTATCTTTTTGCGAGGACACGCTCCAGCCCTGAGCTTACAGACTCATATGATGAAGTTTCTTCGCAAGGAAGGCTGAACAAAGCCTCAGAAAGCGGAAAAAGCCAGAGTGCATCTTTAAGGTTGGACTGTAGTAGAAGGAAGAACTTGGAATCTGGTAATTTGGCTAGCCATGACATTAGATCTTCAACTGATGATTCATCATCTGTTAGCCATAACTTATCCCATCAAAGCCTTGATTATGCTGCTGATGCAAACAGTGTATTTAATAGTTATAGTGATGATTTAGTCTTGGGTGCTGTGAGTGAAGAATTTTCTTCTGCTGTGGGGACACAAGGGATGCAACAGGAAGAGCAAGATCTTGTGAACATGATGGCATCATCTGCAGCTCATAGTTTTACTGGCCCACTCCCTTTTCCTTTGAATTTATCTCCTGGTCACTTACCTCTTCCACTCCCACCTTCCGTTCTGGCTATGATGGGATATTCTCAGAGAAATTTGGGTGGAATGGTCACCAGTGTTCCTCTTATTGGGACTCCATCTGGTGCAAACATGCAATTTCCCCAAAGTTTGATTTCCTCGCCATTGACCCATCATTTTCCCGGCATTGTATTGAGCTCAAATTCAGAAGATTCACTTGAACCTGGTAATGAAAATTTTGGTCATGCGGAAGTAAACCCTCTGGAGGTTGATCATGATTATTGGCATGAGCAGGATCGAGGTTCATCTGCTGGGTTTGATCTTGATAATGGAAGTTTTGAGATGCTTCAGACAGATGATAAGCAACAATCAACTTCTGTTGGCTGTAATTTTGCTCTCCCTCGGGTAGTTGGGTCTGTCAGTTCCAAAAAAGCTTCACATAAATTTACCAAAGAAGCTCGAGGGTCCACAAGGGAAGATCCTGTCCATTGTCAAGATAATAGAGTTAATGAAGTTCACTTTGATGACAGATCTGCAAGCTCGAGGTCCATGCCTGCTTCCCATACAAGTTCTCTCAGAAGTAAGTCTAATTCTGAGAGTTCATGTGAAGGATCATCAGCAAAGGTCTCAAAGTCAGCTAAAGAAAAAAGAGGTCAGAAAACATCTTCCATTGCTGGGCATGGAAAAGGTAAGAGTGTGGCTGAACATTCCTCTGTTCAGGCTGATGATGATAACAGAGACTGGAATCCGCCTGCAACCACAGTCACTGAACTGGCAGATAGAAGCACAGGACCTCAACCTGTTAGTTCTTTGCACGTTTCAAGGCATCAAATACCTGGATCTGAAGAAGCGCAGACCAGTGGATCAGATTTAATGATTCCCATCAGTCCAGTCCTCTTAGGTCCTGGTTACCGACAAAGATCTATGGACAATCCTGAGGTTGTATATTATCCCACGGTTGTATATTATCCCACACTTCCATTTTACTACTTTCCAAGTGAGACAGGAACCTCTGATGCATCAGCAAGCCATTTTAGCGGGGATGAGGGACTGGATAACAGTGATTCTGGTCAAAATTTTGATTTGTCTGAGGGTCCTGATCAGTCTGAGGTGTCAAGTACTTCTAACTCTATGAGAAGGTCTGACTCTGTTGAGCCATCAGAGCACAAGTCAGACATTCTTAGCAGTGACTTTCATAGCCATTGGCAAAATTTGCAATATGGGAGACTTTGCCAAAACCCGCGACTATCTCCACCTTTTATTTATCCTTCACCTTTGGTGGTCCCACCAACCCATTTACAGGGTCGTTTTCCATGGGATGGTCCAGGAAGACCACTTTCGGCCAACATGAATATTGTTGCTCACCTTATGAGTTATGAACCTCGCCTTGTCCCTGTTACTCCACTCCATTCTGCTTCTAATAGGCCTGCTGGTGTTTACCAACGTATGGATGAAATGCCAAGATATCGTGGTGGGACTGGGACCTACCTGCCTAATCCTGTAAGTTATATATTCAACAAGCCCTTTTGTCTTAGAGTTTCACATTTATGTATTGTCCATTACCTGTTAACAATGATCTGTACACTGTTTAATAAACAATTTTTTTTTTAAGAACATAATGCTAATTGTTTGTGTTCTGTATTTACTTGAATTACATATGTGAAATAATTCCCTAAATTAGTTGGTGTTCTGGATTGAGTTATTTATAAGTTGTTGCTTGCTGAAGAGTGACTTATCAGCGGTTTGAGATTCCAGTATAAATTAATGTTTGTGGGTATTGTTTTCCATGCAGCATTTTTTTCCCTTCCTGACTGAAAAATGGAGTGATATTCTTGAAGAATTGCAATTTGTAGGACTGTGAGGGCCACTGCATGCTATGTTTAGAAACTAAAGATGTCCCATTTTCGGATATTGCTACTTATATGATTATTATATGGGTTATGTGATTGAAATGCAATGCTCTTTCGTTTTGCATACTTAAATTTGTTTAATCAGTGGCACCATCAGTGATGATGGAGCCTTAGAAAGTTAAAAAATGAAAATTTTTCTCGTATTAGCTATATTAGTATTGGTGTTCACAATCTTAGTATTCCCACTAAGGTAAAGGTCCTCACCCCTACACTGCAACTAAAGTTTGCCCAAAGAAGTTGCCCCATCTTTTTGAGAAGTTATACTTGGCTACTTCCTTTTGTTGTGAGCTACTAGCAAGCAAACAGTGGAAGATAATGTTCTAGCAACGTAAATAATGTCAACAAAATGTGGTAAAGAGTGATTTGGAAAATTTTAGGGATGGGTTGTGTTTTGTGATACTATAATGTTTTAATAAATCTCTCGTTTTGTTTTGTTCATTTCAGAAGGCTTTGTTGAGGGAACGGCATTCTAATAGTAACAGAAGGGGAAATTATAGCCATGACAGAAGTGACCACCACAATGAGAGAGAGGGAAGCCGGAACGTCAATTCGAAGTCACGAGCTTCTGTGCGCAGCCATAATCGCAACCAAGCTGAGAAATCAAACTCAAGGCCAGACCGGTTGACAGCAACTGAGAGTCGAGCTGACAGGGCTTGGGGTTCACATAGGCACGAAATCTTCCCTTCATTCCCCACTCAAAATGGCCCATTTCGCTCAAACTCCATGCAGAGTGGTTCAACCAATGTTGCACATGGCATGTATCCACTCTCAGCCATGAATCCCAATGGGGTGCCGTTGAATGGACCTACCATCCCACCTGTTGTAATGTTCTATCCTTATGATCATAATGCTGCTTATGGTTCTCCTGCTGAACAGCTAGAGTTTGGGTCTCTTGGACCACTGGGTTTCCCAGGTGTGAATGAAGTATCGCAGCTAAGTGAGGGAAGCCGGTCGAGTGGGACTTTCGAAGAGCAGAGGTATCATAGCACCTCAGATCAACTGTCTCCACCAGATCAGCCCTCCCCACACGTTCAGAGGTAAGTTGATGATTTTGTTTTTCAAATGCAGTTATTGTTGCATACGATTAGGTCGACTGAGAATTGGCGGTCACAATTAATTTGTAGCATGCAATATTTCACAGGCCTGGCCAGGCAAAATTGCTGCCAGTTGCTTTTTGGCAGCTTGAATTTAATTAATTATGGGAGTATGGAGATAATGGTTTCTTGAAAAGATAGGAACACGTAGTAGCTATAATAGTTGTTATTTGATATGTTGATCTATACGTTTACCGGTATAGGGCTTATGCAGAAGTAAATATCTTTCAGTTTTTTATTTATTTATTTTTATCAATTGCTTTTTGTCCAACTGGGATTGTTTTGTGATGGCTGTCAATTTATCATCTTAACAGGGGGCTTTGATTTTATTGCCAGATCAGTGGCCCAGATGAATTATCAATTGAAAGATGAGGATTTCCCTCCTCTTGCTTTTCCTAACCAGGGAGAGATTGATGGTGGAGAGAACTACAATGAGAAATCCTACCATTACCAGGATTTTTTGGTCTCTTCTCACCCATGAATGGGAGATTTTAGTTGTGATCGATGAATAGTTATGATTTCTCCTGGAAAGGTCACCCATTCATGCGCTTGTATGTACACTCGGAGTTCATTTTCTAACCTGCCTTGTCTTGAATGATATGACAGACAGGCATTGAAGTGGCATGCGAGGACTCAATAATTAGGTTTTCATTTTAGGATTCCACACATTGTAACTCCACTGAAGTATAATACACTCTAAGTTTAGAAATTTAGGGTTTTATCATGTTACAAATTTGTTCTGTCATGATTTCTTTTATAGAATGTAGTAGCTTTTTGATTCATAAAGTTCGGCCTACTAGCATTCAACTATGAACTCTTGTTTAAGAAGTTATTGGTGAATTGATATCACCACCAAGAAGATAAGATTAGATGAGAAAGTTATCCTTGTTTAATAGATTAGCTTCTGCTATTAACTGTTTTTCGTTCTAGATTCACAGGTAGAAAAGTTGGTTGGCAGGTTTTTGTTTTTGGGCAACGGTCAATGTGAAATTGGAAGTTAAATTATACAGTTGACCTACATGAATAAAAGTGTTTCAGAAGTGAAGGGGAAATGTCTCGTATTTTGCAATTTTTCTTCTCCTAGGGGAATTTTGGCAAAATTTATCTTCTCTTAGTGGAATTGATGGCAAAATACTGTAAATTGAAATGTTTTGATGAAAAATGGCTGCTACTATACCAGGCAAAAAAAAAGCCTTGATACTGTGGTAAAGGTGATGTGTGTGAACGATTTCTTCGCAAGTAGGATCCGATTCTGGTAACATTGATGAATTTGTAAACGCAATGCATTTCATAATACAAGCATTGATCTTTTATATTATAATCATCCCATAAAATATTTCCTAAAATTAAAAAATTTAAAGAAAAAACATTCACTGGACAATGGACAAGGGAATATAATTAAAAGAAACAATGGGTCGTCTCTTGATTAGTAAAACCAAATTGCACCTTTTCAATTAAATGGACCCAATTGTTTTTGTTGCATTGGATACATCCATCTTGCACTCTGCGTTTGATCCTAATTTAAAATAAACACACAAAATACTAATCAAAGTGAACTTGCATTAAACGCTTAAACACTTGAATAACATATACCAAGTTTGTTTTATAAAGAAATTTCGAATAAAATAAATCGAATTTGATGATGTTGCAGATGGAATTTTCCTTCTACAATCTTTTACAAAAATGAACCCGGACGGTTGACACTTTTTTAATTCAGAATCTATTTGGGGCGCAAGCCAGGGATATTCCTAAGGCCCATCTTGCCAAGAACAAGTTTGGGAATGGCTGGAGGGTTATCAAGCCCCATGCTTCGACTGAATTCATTTGCAAGCTCCACAAGCTTATATTTGTCCTTGCCCACTTTCTTATTGGAATTGTAATAACCAAGCCAGGCCTGGTAGGCTGCTTCTTTGTTCTTCATCTCCACATGACAAAGCGCACGTTCCACCTGTTAAATATGCGTTAGCATTTTCGCAGATTTAAACTGCTATTTACTTGTCAATACATAAGAATTTTGGTACCAAAAATAGTAATCTTTTTCAATGCACTACTGCTCCACAGAAAAATTCGTTAAGAATAAGTAGACTCGTAAAACAAGCTCGATGCAGAAAAGAAAAACTTTACCTTTTTCTTTGTGTCTGGATCTACCGAAGGTACAGGAGCTTTTGTCATTGGCAAATCCTTGATGGTTGATAAAAAGAATTCCTCCCAAGGTGCCAATAACAATATGCCTTGCCCTTCTTTACCTTTACGTCCAGTTCGGCCAAGTCTATGTATATATTGCTGCCTATCAGCTGGCAAGCCCATCTACAATTGCAAAAAATAACCGTCATATGAAATCCACAATAAAAAGTTGTGTATTTTTTATTGATGCCCACAAAGCATAACATTATATTAAAATATATATATATACATATATAGATATATTCTTGCAGATTATGTTCTATACCTGAATGACAAGGGTAACATCAGGATAATCAACTCCACGAGCAGATACATCAGAAGTCACAAGAATGAGACCCTTTGACTTACGGAATTCATCAGAAACCCTGGTTCTGTAACTCTGTGGCTTTCTAGAATGAATCTCTCTAACATTAAGCTTCAGTTCACCAAGAAGGTCGGCAACCAATCTGGTTACCATAGCAGTAGTGCAGAATACAAGAACCTGCACAAATCAATCCACATTTTCCCCAAAAATGGAGATGTTGATTTCAGTGACAGCTAAAAATTATATAATAAATAGTAGCTCAAGAGGTGTATATTCCAAAAATCTAAAAGACTATCTCCATAAATGTAAAACCAATGGTCAGACTCCACAGATGTCTAAATCATATCACAATAACCAGAAAATACGGAATAAAATTTCAGGGAAAATCTAAAAAAGATAGTTTGGATAACATGATTATGGACCAAATGTTTACCTTATAGTCCACGTTATCTGCAACATGCTCTTTCAGAAGAACATACAGAAGGGGAAAGTGCTTGTCTAATGGAGCAACTAAATGCATCTGTCTGACCTGAAATGATCCAATATTTAAGAGTGGACTTACCAATTAAAAAAAAAATTAAGTTATTGGACAGAGTCATCAAAAAACCTACCTGTGAATGTGTTTCCTCAGTTCCCTCTTCAACAGTATTGACAAATTCATGATCTCTTTTCAAAGCTATATGACAAATTTGTCTGACCTTCAAACCATAAAGCACCTTTAGTATTTTCTAGAAATCTACAAGATATTATAACGTAAACTCAAGATAAGAAGTAAACCTCTTCAGGAACCGTAGCAGAAAACAATAGTGTTTGTCGTTGCTTTGGAACAGCATCAATTATCTTCTCAATGTCTTTACGAAATCCCATGTCCAATAAATGATCAGCTTCATCAAGTACAAGAACTTTCACACCCATCAGCCTTGTTGCAAATCCTGAAGTATTCTCAACATGGTCTCTGAGCCTTCCAGGTGTTGCGACAAGAATCTGTGAGTTTTGAAAGCATGAAAATCTAACCCTCTCCTCACTATTCCATGATGGAGATGACTACAAGGTGTCACTAACCAGGCACTACTATGCAGTACTTGCTCTGAGGATAAAACCTCCACTTTTATGTTAAGTTCAATGAAATTGAAACCTTATGTGATCAATTAGATGACAATAAGGGGAATCTTTGAATCTCAACAATTCTGATTGGTTCAACAGCTTGGAATCCTCAAGTAAACACAATACATTGAGAAGACAAAACCTAGACAACCAATCTACCAAGACATTTTGATTCTCTCCTTTTGTGCCCAGAGCATGACATGCTAAAAGTTCAAGAAAATATTAAAACAATAAGGATAAATGGTTTGGTTTATTATTTGGTCTATTGGATCTCCAGCGACATTCCAATAAATGGCATGGCAATTAAACATGATGGATGTCCTATGATGATGAAAAGAAACTAACCTGGCAAGGGTTTGCTTGCATACGCTTTTGTTCTAGAGCAAGCCTTGTACCTCCTATCACAACTTGAACTCCAATTGATGGATGATACTTCAATAGAGTGTTAGCTTCCGCAGCAGCTTGAGATGCGAGCTCTCGGGTAGGGCATATTACAAGCACAAGGATTGGGGGCCGCTTTTGATCACGAACAACAGGAGGAGATTTTACGACAACTTCAATAGAGGGAAGCTGAAACAAAAAACTTCAAGTAAGTGAATGGATATTTTGCTCCTTCCAGATCCACAGATAACTTCAAATGGTCAATTCCAGTCCAAATTAATAGAACAGAAATAATTCTTGTATCACTTTTCTAGTGACGAATCTCTACCACACTCCTTACTCTATTTCTCCTATTTTCTAAAGGTAATGTGCAGGTTTTAGTAATTTCTCAAAGGGAAAGCATGATTTCTATTTAAGACAGTATGTCAATTCTTATGAAAGAGACTTAACATTTTAATGATTAAATGCAAAATATAGATAATTAGAAAACCTGAAAGGACCAGAAAAGGTTGACTTATAGGTGGGATTCTGCATACAGTCTTGCTATATGATTAGAGGCTAAAAAGAGTATCTTACCAAAAATGCTACAGTTTTTCCAGTGCCGGTTTTAGCCTTAGCAAGAACATCCTTACCTGGAAAACAGAATAAATTAGAATAACCACCATCATCAGAGTGAATAGGAAGATGCACTAAAACAAAATGGAGAGAACCACATATGATTATATGGAAAGAAAGTTACTTTAGTGAACTCTGGTTCACTATAAGGCACCATCAATTCATTAGAGGAGCAAGAGGCATAGTTCAAAACAAGATGGTACTCATGTGAACAAGAGAATATCAAACTGACATAATGCCAACCTCACACATTAATCTTGTTATCGTTCTTACAGAGAAGAAATCTAAAATTATTTTCAGCTGTGGGTAAATTCCTTATCATGCTCTGCAGCCACATATAATCAATTTTGCAGAGAAGATAAGAAGTCCGCTCCACAAGTTTTCACATTCCTTATGACTTAAAAAATAAGGACTTAGGTTAAAAATGTCTTTTTCTTTGAAAAGGTTTGCAAATGTGAATCGGACTACTACAGCATGTCTGTTTGATAGTCAACAGTGGTCAAAACGTAACAAAAACTGACTATTTGACATGTTTACTCAAAGCTCACAAGAAAAGAAATTGTTTTTCTTAGGATAAAAAGAATTTAATAGTAACTAAGTAAATTTCCTTCTCTGAAGTTATAATTACACAATAAAAGTGAACCTTTGAGTATAACTGGAAGAGTTGCCTCCTGTACTATTGTCATCTTCTCGTATCCAGCATCCTTGATTCCTTTTAGTGACAAGGGAGAGACCGAACATTGATCAAATCTGCAGGCCTCAAAAAGATGGATATTTAAAATGCAAGACAGTAAACTGAGTGCAGAGCTAAGTAATATTTTCAGTAAAGCAAAGTGATAATAATATGTAAAAGTTAACTTCTAAATAAACAATCTTTCAACAGCATACCTGCTCTCACTCAAATAAGATTCATATGCTCCCGTTGAACTTCTCTCCACACTTTTCACGGCAAACTCCTTATCTAATCCAATCGAACTCCTTGCATTATCGTCATTTTCTTCATCCTCATCAAAGTCACTAACTTCATCACCAAGCAAATCCCCAATACCACTCATTATTCTCCCTCTCTCCTCAATCACATCATCGTCCGAAAATTTAGGTTCTCTACTCAAATTTGTTCCTTCTTTCTTGAAAGCTCCTCTATCCCTTCTTTCAATTTCCTTCTCCCTAAAAGAATTCACATTTTCTCTCTCCAATCTACCCCCTCGATCCTTTCTCTCATTTCTCCTCTCCCTAAAAGAACTCACATTTCTTCTTTCGGATCCATGATTCTTTTTCCGCGAATAAGAATCCCGATTATCATCCTCCATGTCACTATTCAACCTCCTATTAAACCTAGAATTATTATTCCTAGAAAACGAGTTAACTGAATTCCGTTTTAACTCAGAGAATTCATCTGAGTCACTCTCTCTTCTCCTCTTCATGGAAAACGAATCTCTACCTCTACCGCCCCTATTCCCTCCCCTCCTGAAATCTGAGTCTCCATCGCCTTTGGCAGCGCGTTTACCGCTGAACTCGTCAGACCCAAACTCACTTACCCAGTCACTAAGCTCCGCCTCGTCCTCAATCAAACTCTTGGAAGCGCGAATTTCTCCTCTACCGCTCTCGCGGTCACAAGAGAACTCAGAGCTTGACCCGGAGGCCGGTCTTGGACGAAACGAGCGTGTGGATAACCTCCGTACACCGAGCTGTTGCTGGTTAACGGAAGTGGCAAATCCTATGTATTTGAGTTTAAAAGGAAAGATTCGACGAAAAGCGGGTGTGGATACTGAAGAGCGGAAGGCGGGTTCGAGATTCATTGAAGGAAAACGGGCGACTTGAAGAGATGGATGGAGAAAGCGTAGATGCGGAAATACCTTAATGGGCATATCAGAGCCTGCAATTACCGATTTCCAGTTCAGAATTCCCTGTTGATATGGCGAGATTTCGCCGGAGGCTGGTTATTATTGTTGAGACTTGAGAGGGAGGATAAGGGTTTTGTTCCAGGGTTTAAGTTTGATAGGCTACTGGTGGTGAGTCAGGATTTTAGATAGGGTTTAAGCAACCAAAAACTGCGTCGTTTTTGTTTTTTTAACTTCTTGCTTCGACACTGAAACTGCGTCGTTTTTGTTTCCTTAACTTTTTGCTTCGACACTGAAACTGCGTCGTTTTTTGTTTCTTTAACTTCTTATTCGCGCCGGCGGGGGTGAATAAATAGACACCCCCATGATATAACTTAACTAACAAATTCATCCTATTATTCATAAAGTAATATAGACATCCCTATAGTTGGTAAATATATGGGTCTTGAATTAAAAAAATAAAGGTTTGTATGTTACTTAAAATATCAAAATATGGGTCTTTATGTTACTTTATAAATAATAGGGGTGAGTTTGGTACTTAGACTATACCATTGGGGTGTCTATATATTTATCCTCGCGCCGCAGAGCCTTACATTTCGATATATGTTCATTAGAAGAAAAAAAACTTCATGAGTAATTTTATTTACGTTTTAATTATAAACTATTTTGAATCGATAATTATTTTGCACACCTTGAAAGTTAATTTGGAACCATTGTAATTGATTGTTAAGGTTAAATATGGCACCACAAACAAAAAAGGAAACAGAAATTGTAATTAGCCTCTAATTGATCTTAAATAACAAAAATTATTTTTCTGAAGAAGCCTTCTAGTTTTCTTGCTTCTACACACAAAAATATCCTAATAAATATTTGTATTGAGGGATCTCATTTCTAGTAATTGTGGACATTTTGTCACACTTCATCAAGCTAATTTGCTAAATAAAAATAAGCAAACCAGCTACAAACGAGTTGCATTTAAGACCCCTGATCTGATTTTCATATCTATTCTCAGTAACATAAAAGACTAATTGATTCAATTCGAACTCTTCTTCCAATTCGCAAGTTGCAGTAAAAATGACATTACTTCATCAGGATCACGTAAAGAATAAGAAGCTTTTGTCTCCTTAGGATCGGAAGAAACAATAATGGAATAACCTCGTCCAATACGTTTGATAACCTACAATTAATTAATTATACACGTTCAGATTAACAATAGAGAATAGACATATATATAAACATAAAATGTTTGAATAACTATTGTACCTTGAAAGCATCTTCATCAGTTTTATCATCTCCTATATACATTGGAAGAAAATCGCAGGAGCTCTTGAAACCAAAAGTGTCGAGCAAATACTCCAGAGCTCGACCCTTATCCCAATTGATACAAGGCCGTATCTCCATTACCTATTTGATTAATCAAATAACAGGATACATGATATAAGAATTCACACACATATTACAACAATTAATGTAGACTCTTGATAATTGAAACAAACTTATGATATACCTTTTTACCACTTGATATGCGAAACTTTGGGTAAGATCTCACAGTAGAATTTACCATTTCTTTAAGGCTGTCCAAATCCTATAGTTTAAAACAACTGATTAACATGGAAATCCAGTGTTTCATAAATTTGGCTGTGTGGTGGTATATTACCTCTTCGTTAACACAACGGAAGTGCACTGAGATACAAAACTTGTTGTCTTCAACCATGGCACCTTTAACAGTCTTTACCTTTTCTTTGAGCACCTGGATTATCTACAAGAAAAAAAGGACGATACAAATTCTAAGATACTCAATCATCAGAGTGTACATATATATATGCAACCAATGAAGAAAAATTACATAGATCATGGTATATATCTATAGTTTACCTCTTGAATTGTGCCCAAGAATTCTTGTGCCGGTTGAAAGTGAACAACTTCATTGCCCTGTAAAACAAAATGGGACATGTCAAGGGAATACGTATCAGGGACTACTAGACTTCAGTTCATGTTAATATGACAGCTTTCGTGTCATTGAATGTATTCTTGATGAGAAGATTTTTGTTTTAATTCACAATGTAATTAACGAATTTCTTCCATGATCGAATAATGTTGAGAAAGTAAATTAATGTGTATTAACAAATTTAAGTAACCTGTTCATCAACAGTTCTAATCTCATGCCTGTGGTTTTTATGCTTGAAAGAGCCTGATGGAGTTGATATATCCATCCCATGGCTTCCGGCATATACCACGTTCTTTAGTTGCACGAATCCATTCACCTAGATGAAACGAAACACATATACATACACGTTTAGTTGTTAACAAGTTTTGGATGTACTTTAGAATCAACAGCGATGTAGTCCGTTAATTTACCTTGTCAATACACCTTCCACTGACGATTGCAGTGGGGAAAAATTGTGCAACTTCATGTACTGCAGAACGCATCTGCAATTCAACAAGATAAAGATTCATATGTTTTGTTGCTAGTAATGTTTCTAATCTTTTCAAGAACATGTAGACAATGGAAGAATCAATTCAGGACCCTTCTTGCATATGGTATACATTAATTGATTATGAAATCAGGCATGACATATATAAGAAGAATTTAATATTACCATATCAGACATGAAAGCTTGATTAGGATCTTCTACAATGGGTGACAAGGTTCCATCATAGTCCAGAAACACAACTATCTTTTTACCGTTTGCTGCTGCTATTATCTGTTCAAAGGTGTCCAAGGCCGAAGGATGCTTGGCCTGTGAGCCACCAGAACTCCAGAAGCATAAATAAATAACACGACAAGAATGTAAATAAGCAATAAGGCGAAACACCGACAAAGCCTGCAGCTAATATATGCATTTTGTATACTATAAGTGATGATGAGATCAAGATCTAACATTGTAAATTATGAATGAGAATGAGAAGTTTACCAGCCACTCAT
This sequence comes from Bursera palmeri, assembly GCA_026225775.1. Lineage (NCBI taxonomy): Eukaryota > Viridiplantae > Streptophyta > Magnoliopsida > Sapindales > Burseraceae > Bursera > Bursera palmeri. The sequence continues at coordinate 20,665 of JANKKB010011453.1, forward strand.
TATAAGAATCCAACATAGCTTCTTCTCCATTCTCATGGAATCTTGCTGCCAAGATGGATTCCACATTTGAAGGAGGTTGTGATGGTGACTGTGCTCCCATTTCCTGATGAAAGCCGGGACATCAAATATTAAATTAAGCATTGAAACTGCATGAGAATATACATGCATAAAAGAAATGCTGCTACAAATACAATGAATTATTTTACAAAGTAATTCTATGCATGTTTATAGAATAAATAAGTAAAGTGATTTAATAAGAGATTTGGCATTCATTACAATCTTTACTTCACATCATCTCATAATTTATGTGATACTCACAAAGCAATAATATATTACTTAATTTAGCCTTTAATTTAAATGTGGATATTTCATGCAGAAACAAGAAAGTAACTTATCTCCTAAACTGTAAACAATATACTAGGGAAACCATTTGCATGCTTGATAAAGCAGTTTCTCTATTTTATAAGCCATAAAAGGGAAAGAAATCTTGCTTTACGATTCACCCAAATATTAAGGCCTACTCCATGATCTCCTAAGCTTTTAAGGAATAAAATATATGGCACTTCTAATGACCATACTAGTGTTCTTTTCCTTTTTCCCGGTCACTCGTGAGTCCATACTGTTCAAGAGAAACATATCTACATCCATGAACTCGTATCGGTTCATAGTGAATTATCTCAAAGATTAATCAAGTATCCAACATCGTGTTCTTTATCATAAAAAGAATCAAACCGCCTCAAGTACCAAATAATATATTCCTCTCTGGCTTGCCGGAGACCATAAAATATTAACACAAAGCAAAAAGAACCGATCAAATAATGGCTAGAATCCTTCTTGTGCAGCTACATAATAAGTTCGTGCTATAGTGTTGATAAAAAATCAAAACACAAGAAGTGTCATTTTATTTAGGGTCAAGAATGATGGGATTTTGTATATAGGGTGTCATTCGTGTATGTGTTGCGGAGAGAAACAAAGGGATGGATGGATAGATAAATTAAAAGAAGCAGAAAGTGAAGCATACCTTGATGAAGTTGATGTGAGAAAGAGAAAGCGTAGTTGAAAGATGTGAAGTGATGTACAAGTATCGAGAGCTGTGCTATATATAGAGTTGTGGGGAGAAGGATTGATCTGACTTACTTCGAATAGACACGGGACTCTTGTTTTGATTTCCTTTTAAAATTAAATAAGGAAAAACCATTATCCTGATACTACCACTAAATCACTCAACAAAATAAGGCTTAGCATGATACATAACCTAACAATCTGTGAGAGGTCAAAAATTAATAATAAGAATTTGGTTGATTTGTTTGTTGTTTTAGAAAAAGAGGCATTCGTATAGTTTTGAAAGCTTTTTCTATAGTGGTTAGTTAAATATATAATCTATTGGGATTGTGGCTCGTTTCCTAATTCAAGTTGAATTCTATAAGACATAGGAAAAGTAGAAGAAATAGGAAAATAGTTGTTTACGGGGTTGAGAATCAATTCTGGTATGAGAGAGACTAGACATAGAGGATAAATTTCTTTGTGTAGGCAAAGATGTGGGAAGAATGAAGAAAGAGATGTAAATGACACATCTCTTTGTATGATGTGATTTATTTTTCACCTGTTAGTAATTTTAATGTTGAATATGTTCCCACATAATTTTTACATAATCTCCGAAAATACTCCTTTTAGTGGGTATTTTACTAATTAATGTCTCATACTATATATACATTTTTTCTTTGGACTATGCATAATGTTGAAACATTTATTTTAGGTAACCATATGCGCATGAGAATCGTGACGAATAAAAAAACAACACCTCGATAAGAATAATATATGGTAAGCATATAAGAAAAGTTCTTCCTATCAACTAGCACGTTACAACTTCTGTGGCTGTTGCCATATTATATTAAAAACAATAATTCAATAGAGGGGATTTGTGGATTTGTATATATACAACTTGCTTCTGCTTCCATTGCTTCCGATTCTACACGACAAAATCAAGTACTTTGCTTTGTAAACACTTGATGATTTGTAACTCCCTGAGTGCGAAAAACCAAGACACGTAAAAGGAAGAAACTCAGCCGCCAACTAACTTCAACTTCCTTTAACCGTCATGGACGACGTTGACCAATCACTACCAGCGTTGCTCTACATAATGGAAACTCATTTACGTTCGTCCGTCTTTCATTGGTCCAAGGTGGTCTCCTATTGGACTCTAGGCCCGGGCCCAGGCCCACTTTCACAATGTGACTATTCTCTGCTTCACAAATCACAATCCCACTTAAACGAAATTATAATCATGTTTTTCTTCTTAATACACTTGCTTTTGCTTGCAGTCTAATGGCCAGCATGAACATATTATAATATTATAATTAATATAAGCAAAGTGTTCGCTTTCATGAACAAAATTCTCCTGCCGACTTATAAAGTGGATTAGCATATATAAATTATAATGTCGCACATTCTTCAACCTAGGCGATTTGGTGGACTCGAGATGGAACTATTCTATATCCAGAAAAGCGATATAAAACTATACAAAATTTAACCATTTTTAATCTAAAATTATATAAATATATATATAATATAGAAAGCTTATCTTCCATCAACTACCACCATTACTTTAGTGTCTGAACCTTTCC
>JANKKB010011454.1:23885-45946 GCA_026225775.1 Bursera palmeri
CAAAGTAAATAAGTTAGGTTCGAAAAAGTAACAATGTCCTGACTTGAGAGCAACCTGTTTGTAAGCAGTTACATCAACTGTTCACACTGACTTAGTTTTTCCACAGGCAAAAGAATGAAACAGATGTCATTACTATGGTTTCCTTTCATATGAGAAGGTAAATCAATGACATAACTTAGTACTGAACATAAAAACTACCTGTGGCTGCTTGTTAACATGTCTATAAGACGATCAGGGCGTTCTTTGTGTTTATTAGCATATACATTTATTGCAGCGCCTAAGACCTGCATACAAAGAACTATATTATTCACAATTTAAAATGGAAGTGCATGCTACCAAAGGAAACAAACTTTTCTCATATATATATATATATATATATATATATATATAAGCAACCAAAATTTGTCATAGTAGCAAAAATTAGAAAGAGATTGGCAAATTTATGAAAGCAATTCTAATTGTGAAACATATGCAACAAAGCAAGCACAAAAACTGAACCATTTTTTCCTAGTCTCTTTTGAGTTTTAAGAGCTGTGCAATTACAGTACCTGGTCCCAATCATCATCGTCAATTGTTCCCTTTATGTTTCTAAAAAATTCTGTCAACTGATTGCCTCTTTTCCTTTCCGCAAGTGATGCAGCAACACCAGCATATATATCAACAGCTGGGGTAACGAAACAAAGATTTTAGATATTAATTAACGAGCACATTGAAACACTAGGTGACAGAAATTCTAAATAAACAAGAAGTTATGCCTCTGGCCACCTGAAAGATTAAATTCATAGATCACTTGGAAAGCCAAATCAAAATTCTTCTCCACAAGTGTTTCTGCAATCTCACACCTTCTCCTGAATATACACACAAGATGAAAATTAATAGAGGAACTTTGCAGCAGGTGCACGGAACAAAGTTAGGATGCTTTGGTAAAAAGGATTAGTATTATAATTTGGATGTAGCAATACTGCAAATGAGACACGAATAAAACATGATAAAATTGCAAAGAAAAGGAAATGATAGGATAATAAGAACCATACTATTGAGTTCTCAAGTATCACAAACTAAAAGAGAGTTAATTAGCTCACTCTTTCTTTATTAGCTTTAGAATATCATATCTACAATGGAGTTTTCCTATAGGCAGTTTTCTGTTTCCAGTTAGAAGTTGATTATTATTTTCTAGTTGAAGTTGATTTCCTTTTCTAATTAGGACTTTGGCAATGATAAAGAAGGCCATAGTCATTTCAGACTTTCATTACAGTAGTTGGTAGAAACTTGAAGAATAATGAATGCTTGGAACACAAATTAAGAATCAAGTTAACACTAACCTGAAGGTCTCTGGATCAATTGGATTTCCAAAAAGAGAATGTTTCCATTGTGGTCCATCTGAATCATTAAAGGATTTCACAACTTCCACCTACAAGACGTAACAATCCATAAAAAGGACGTGAGATGTAAATCCAATGAAATTTTGCAATGATGTATAAGAAAATCTGTTCATGCATCTCAACAAGGTAAATGCTTACTCAACAAGATGTTTGCATCAACCATATGTAGGACTAGCTACCTAAACTTGATATTCCACTTGTTAAGTTACCAATTTCTTTATTTTAATGAAATTGAAATTAAGAAGCAAGGGCCAAGCCTGAATATGCAAGCATCACAATATTCTAAATCAGATGAGTTGATAAATAATAGTATCTAATAATGCAGAAGATAGCAATTTAATATAGTTTGATGACAAGTATGTGTGTGTAGGTCAGACCTCCAAATGCACACATATAAATACAAGCATGGGAACACATCCACACAGATTATACTCAATCATCCTCTGCAGTTAGAATTTTTATTTTTTAAACCTGGGTAAGCAACATTAGTGTGTTGTTAGATGTGATTCACATTTGCCTTAAAAGTAGACTGTAGTTAATGAAAGCTTATTGCTTTGTGTGAAATAAATAGCAGTGTCATTTTCCAAATATATGAACACTTGAACTTGCATATAATGAAGCTTTCAGCTCACAGTTAACAGAATATTCTTTCCCTGAAGTTGACAAAATATTACCTGGATTGATACCCGAGCAGAAAACTTGAGAAGTCCTTCTTCACTGAGTTTCTCAGAGGCACTTTTCCCCCTAATACCCTTTGTGACAAGCTTGGTAGACTCTCCACCTTTGACTCCTTTGTATCTAGCTGACAACCCTTCATCAAAATGGATCTAGAAGCAAAAGGAAGGTAAATAAAATACAAAGCAGTTACTAAAAATTGATACAACTCACAACTTAGTTGTACAGAAGAAATGCAGAACAGTCAGCTGAAAGAATTAGATGAGTATATTCCTTCCATCTTTTGGAACTTTTAGGGTAGATATGAATCTTCAATTTCGAAGGTCACAAGATTCACTCGTTATTAGATTAGCAAACAGTAAAATTAGTGTTGTGGGTGATCCATGGTTGTATAAAGGAATTATCTCAAGTAATTCCCAGAATTTGTACAGGGTTGAATTATCAATGGCTAAATACCTCATATTATACCATGTGGAGTACCTTTGGGAATTTAATCTCATCTATCATATCAATGTTTCTGAACGAACATTTCTAGACATGACCTGCCATTTTCAACTCAAATTAGAATACAAGAGAGCATTCCAAATTATTAGAAGCTAGTTACCTTAGCATGTTCCAAATGTTTGATAGCCTCCTCCAGGGAAGAAGAATTCATAAACAACTGAATACAGCAAAGTCCAGCAGCAACATGGTCCTTCTTGATTACCTGAACCAATAGAAAATTCTGAGTAACCAATGAGAAACAACAGAAGAACAAAGATTGAAATAGTAGGGTTTCATCAAACTCAAATACACTTATATAACTATGCCTAACAACGATGGAAGCAAGAAGAAAGGGAAGAAATTGTTTGCAAAACAAATATTAAATTGTTGTAGATTGCTTAATAAATTATAATTTCTGGTGGGACCAATGTTCAGTCCATGAACTCTTAGAACTAGTACGTGTTAGAGGTTCGAATTCTCCAATGAATTTATCAATTACTGAATGCAAAATTGTACTTAAGCTTGGAAAGAGGGCAGCCATCTAGGAGAAACTTCATGGACAATGTTACTATAGCCCCAGACCATCTCTCCAAAAAAAAAACTTTTGTTTACTTTAACTGTTGTTCATGTTCTATCTATAGATTCTCTTCCCTGAAATGTCCTTTTTCCCAACACGTAAAGTCTACAGTTTTATCAAATATAGAAAATAGTGACTCCATAAACAAAATCTTTAAAGTATCCATCCCAAAAAATACTGCACTCATACCTGAAACTTGTATAGATAATTGAAGTGCCTATGAGTTTCGCAATAGGAGCAAATACGGGCAAGTGCTGCAGTTGTATACTGATTTAAAGCTACATCCTGTTCCTTTGCAGAAGACATTCTCATTGAAATCACATCCTCTAAAACAGACATTGCACCATAGCCAATACATAAGTCACACAGATCGTCAATGGTTCCATAATCAGTCGCCAGAGGATCTGGTCTTTGAGGGGATGATGATGAAGTTACCAACCCCATAGTTGAGGGTTGAGGAGGTGGTGGAACAGCATTAGGAGGAAAGAATAAGAAGCAACCATCACTATAATGACCATGCCTGAACATAAAACCAAGCAAATGCTGCCGACCATACTGCAGAGCTCAGGAAAAAAGAAAAAATGAAGACCTGCCCACCCTATCCAAACTATAGCAACAACTGATATTGTAAAATGGAAAGGAAAGATAGAATACTAATCACAATGCTGCAGGTCTAACCGGTAAAATATATAACCAAATTAAAATAAAAATTTGCAGTGAGCATACAAGATTCTAGATCCAGGCAAAAGTGTACAACAAAAACAATGCATTTCATGATTAAGATATTACGAAGGAGCATATCTAACATCAAATCTTTCAACTGTCTATGTGTTTGAATTCAAAATCATATTGGAAATCTTTTGTTAGTTACTTTTCTAATAATTACAGTAGTTTCACCATCACTTGGCACAATGCTGTTTCATAATTTCCATCATATTGTTTTTCCCCCTTATTCTCATGAGTTCCATATATTCATCAAATTTGAAAATTGGGTGTCCGTGTCTAGAAATGCAATTAAGTAATACTCAGGATTTATATTAAGACAGTACTTGCAAAAAGAATTTTTTTTTTCTTTTTTTTAGATAAGGCATACAAATTAATGGTTAGGACCCACTTAAAAAAATTAAAAGATCTGCCAAGCAAGGAAAAAAAATATCAAGCTTACGTCTTGCAAATAGTTAACGCATTCAAAGTATCTAATGCTCTCTAGGTTGCTGCGAGGTCCATCATCATAGTCAGATCCATGAGTGGAATTATTATTTGAGGATTCCTGAGATCGCCTGGATCTCTCTGAACGTGGAAATGTAGATGGCATGTACAGAACATTGAGATATGAATCAGCAGAAAGAGAATCATCCAAGATTGTTGGTGCACTTTTGGCCAAATGATCATACCTGAAGTATAAGTTGCATAAGACAAATTCACAGGTGATGACAAGCATATATTTTATTTCTATTTCTTTTTTTCTTTCGTTTTTCTCTTTATCACAAAAAGGTCCTTATTAGCCTGATTATATATTTACTTATTGATAAATAAATGCTACATTCAGTATACAGAATATAGATCTAGTTACATCAAAGAAGTACTTTAAAGAATCACATCTAAGAAATAGCTTTTCCACATTTTTTTAACTTTTATTTATTTCCTTTTCAGAGGGTTCTCTTGTATACTGTCCATACTTATAGGCTGCATTTAAGCTAATTCAAGAACAAGTTAAGATAATTTTCTATTTCCTTTCTAGTTGTCCAGTGTATAAGAAACATTAAAGATCATCTAAAAACCAAGATAAATTATCAGAAAGAGGATGCAGATATCTTTGGACAATTTTTGGCCAATTTCTAACCCATTAGCAGCCTAATAGACTTCTAATGCAGAGATGAAAGACATAATCTTTTGACTCTCAACAGTTCAATGACATCTTACATGGACCGAACAGCTGAAACATCCACAGGAGGACCTCCTTCAATTGTATTAATGATTTCCATAATGACAGGTGCAGGGTCGCCCTTATACAGTTGAAGAGCCTGCCTGCAAACCATTAAATAAATAATAAAACTACCAAGCAAACCCAGTTTTTTCCAGGGAGAGAAAGAGACTCTATTCTCTATAAGAGAGATTGTTTTCCCTTCAACTGTATCCTTTATTGACCTGCACAGCTATAACATTTACAATAGAAATGTATTCAACATACTTAAATTTTACACGAGCTTGTGCATAGTGCTCCATCCGAATCAAAGCATGCCCCCATGCATTCCACACCGGGAAAACATCAATCTGAGATAAGGCCAAAGTAGTCATAAGCTTACAAGTAGAACAATGATGCTTCACAACTATAATATGGTATTTACCTTACACTTCCTGCATGTATATACAGCCATGCTGTACCGTTCATCAATAATCAACCGGTCACGAAGACGGGCAGATGACTCTTTATCAGCAATATCATCCAGAGAAGCAGCAATTCCAGATCCCAAAAGGCTTTGAAGCAGCTCAGCACGTCCTAGCCAAATATCTGCCAGTGACAAAACTTCAGATAGCTCATCTGTGGACTGACTACCAAGACTTGAGCTGCCAGCATCAGGGAATGCATCATCAGCATCCCTACCCCTTTCAGAATTACTAGACAAGTCAGCAACCCCAGCCAGCTTTCTCAGCAGGGACTTAGCATAAAGTAGTCCCTACACACAAAGCACAAACTTCGTTAATGCAAACTACACGGTCGATAAATTTACATAAGCCATAACCTTTAATTGTATGCAAAGCAAAAAGGCATCTATTGCCTTTGTTAATAGTGCATTTTTAACAATCGAGATAAACCATGATTATAGAAATAATTTGCTCCCATTCAAACCAAGAAATGGCGACAGGTGATTTTACCTGTACAAATGTCTCTGTGACATGGTATGCCCGACCAATTGTTTCCATAGATGCATTCTCAGGCAGCTGCCGAGAGCTTAACACATTCTTCATCTGATTACTACACAAGTCCAGGGCATTTTTCGCAGACACTAACTCATCAGAACACAAGGAAAGTAGAGCCTGGAAGCAAAAAGTTGAAAACTTTAGTTGAGTCACAGCAGCATACATAGACTCGTAATATTTTCATCCAAGAAAAGCCCCTACTAGAAATGCTCAATCACCAAATGGAAATAATATGTCACAAGTAACACTTAAAAAACCTGCATAGTCCAAGTAAAATCATTTAATTGCTACGAAGTACATCCTCACATTCAGAAAACCAAGCCAAGCATTGGTGCATCACTAAAACAAGTAATCACAGATTACTAGTACAGACAAAAAGTGGAAAAAAAGAAAAATAATTAATTAAACATCAGTTACTAGAATATTAATGAGCCTCTATTGATAGAAATCTATTTTCATCCACAATATGGGTAAATACTCCTATAGCCACCCTCAAAGACCAACACTCAAACAAAACCTTTTCTTTTGGGTCATGGGAAACCAAGTACAGTGGAAGTAGCAATCATCTATTATTACACCACAATTTACCTATTTCCAACTATTAAGCCTGCCCGAGCAGCATACCTTGAAGAGGAAAATATCAGGAGCACTTTCATATTTGTGAGCTGCACGAACAGCTTCATCCTTAGTAGCATCACCTGTTAGCATCCATTCCTCAGCAATAGAAACAGGAGGAAGCCGTTCTTGCCCATCTGCAGAGTAAGAAGAAACATGATCCTCTTGAATTCCAGCCATGGCCTCCCAAGTAACTCTTTCAGATGCTATCAATCCAGAACTCTTTCGCTTCCGGTCCACATCTTTTGGAGGAGGCTTGTCTCCAGTGTTACGTGGAGCCCAAGAAAAAGCTCTGCGAGCCTCCTTTTGCAAGTTACTTAGACTGCTAGAGAAAGAGGACCGTCCACCAGTTCTTGCTTTCTGCTTTGGTCTTGTTCCTAAAACAGATATTCGCGGTTCTCTCGTGGGATAGTTAATAGTGACAGCAATTGCTTTAGCAACATACGCTATTATTATGTTGTTGTCCCTCAATGAAGGAAAATCCTTAAGAATCTGTTAAAAAAATATCCAAACAACACCAAAAAATAAACTAAGGAACAAGAAAAATGAGAAAAGAGATTACACAAAATCTTGCTACATAAGCTAAATGAAATATTGAGACCACTGATTCACAAAAAAATAAAAGAAACCCCTGAATGGTGCTTAATACTATATCATAAGTGCCAGTGAAAGCATAATTAGAATATCAATGTGAGGAGTATGGTACCACAGAAGCAGCTGGTAGTTGTTTCCTCATCAGCAGAACCTCTAATATCAAATGTGGGTGCTCGTGCAAGGAAGAACATCTTTGCTGCCAAGGCAATGGCAAGGCAGCCAAAACACGAAGACCTAAAGCCCATGAGTTAAGTCGAGAAACCTCAACATTCGATAGATTCCCATCTCTTCGCTTCAGGAAGAAATGAACCTTTACAACAAAAAGTCAAGAAAATTAAACTGAAGGGAATCCTCAAATTTAAAAAGCAAAATGTATTATATCTAATCAACTCCCACAAAAGAGGCCAACAAAAATAATTAATTACAAGAAGTTGCTTTGATCTAAGGTTGGGCAACAGTTGCATTGCACCCATGGCAACTGGAAGAGCATCATTAGAGTCACGTAGTGAAGATAGGAAACGTGAAGCTTCAGTAGGACCTCCACCATTGAGAGGATCAGCAGTGAGAAGCTTCACAAGCTGCCGGCCCTGCAGTTCTCTCCGCAAATCTGTTGATAATCCTGCACTTTCAGCCACTTCCAGAGCAGCTGAAACAGCTCCTTTCTCAGCTAACCTTAGTGCCAAGCCCTCAGGATCCTCCTGGCACTCTGCTTCAACCTGAAATATCAAGTAAGCATAAAGGAAACAACAAGAAAAGTTAGAATAAAGCATTTGTTTCTTTAATTATAAGGTTTTTTTTCATTTCAGTCTAAGAAAGGAGAGAACTCTGACCTCTTGCCAGCTGCTATAATGATCATCTGCGCTTAGTATATGGCTGTACCTCTGCAAAGCTTGTCTCATGTGCAACACCTAATTACCATAGAAAATAATGTTTGAGTATAAAAGGATTACTCGGTATTGTTAAGGTAAGAGAATAAATAATTATATCAGGTTTCAAGTAGAAAAAACAAAGAGAATGAAGAACAATGCATTGAAAAAACATTTTAAGTAAACTAAAGTTCATATCCCGTACCTCATTCCTGATCGGATCACTTTGAGAGAGGTGGCAGCTGCACATGGTGAGAATATCCAATGCAGCATCAAGTTCCCATCTGTGTATATACCTGGAGAGAGAGAGAGAGTAAAAAAAAAATTAGATGAGGACAGGATCCATAGTTCAAGAAATAGTAGGAATTTCCATAGATGGTCACATAAAGCATGAAAAATACCATTGATGGTGCACACCGAAATATATAATGAGTTTTTCAGGAGGCAATGGAACTAAAGGGTGTCAAGAAAGGGAATGCTTAAAACCTAAAACAATATTAAAAAAAAATGGGTCACTTAGCGTGGGACCTAGATGAGAGCCTCCCCAGGCTAGCTTAGTTAGCATTAGGCATAATTTTCAGTTTCATTTTTATTTTGCAAGCATGAAGCAGTTTTTTTCATTTTTGGGTTATCACAAATTTTAGATGCCAAAATGTTCTCAGAACTTAAAAAAAAATTGTGGACAAGGGAATTTTTATTGTTGGGGAAGTTACAAAGGTATCATTAGGCTTTTCGCAGTTTGCTTTTATTAGTCAAAACTAATGATAGATGATTCTCATTTTGATCCAAATTAGAATTATAAGTACTGATCAACCAATTAAGTTGGTACTCTTTCAATTTATTTGGCCCCAACAAGCAGTGCCAGAAAAATTCTATAAAGCTTATCCTACAGAAAAAAGGATTTTGCTTACTTTGACACAAAAAGACAACAACAAATAAAACAAGAACAAATAACATACTTGAAAGCAAGTCTAGCCGCCAGTTCTTTATCTTTCAATCGCAGGCAATACTGCCAACTATTACTCCAGATAGTATGACCTCCATAACCTTGATGCTGTCCTGAGACTGTATGGTTTTCTTCCCCCCGCTCAATGAGTAGCTGAAGTAATCTATCTGAGGCTCCATTGCGTAGAAAGCGATCCGAAAGTGCAAGAGCATCCATTAGTTTTCCTTCATCAATTAATCTGCTTAAACAGAATAAAAAATGATGAGAAACCAGCATAACATTTCAGTCTCAATATCATGCCAATTACCACTCATAATTGCCACAGTTAAAAGTCGCCCTGAACTAAACACCACCTTTCTATGTTAAATATTTAAGAGGAAGAAAAGGATTAAAGGAGAGATGTGTTATTTTGCCTACATTGTCATTGTAGGCCTGTATAGCACACACAAACAAGAAAATGCATTCAAATTTCCACCTAGCAAGCACATTTAGAAGGAAATGGAGGTGAAAAAAAAAGAACTAACCAAAAGGTTTACTTAAATGTATGCATCATTTGCCATTTTCTTTATCTTCCTTGAGACAAACACTTTGTTTCCCCTGGTATTACACAATAAAATTATATGAAGGTAAAAATTAAACTACAAAACTATGAACCAAAAGTCCACTAAAAAGAAGTCAAAATTAACATTTGTTAGAATTCTTTGTTACAAAAATCCCCCTCAAACAACACTAAAAGAAAAAAAAAAACATAAGACACAGCAGCTGCTTCGCTATTCTTTGAATTAATAAAAAAGAAATCTCATCAATTTGCTTTGTAACTAATGGTCCCAAAGTGGCAACAGCATGTATTTTTTCCCATGGAAAACCTCCTTGGGACACCTTCATTATTCCATTTTCATTTAAGCAACAGCAAAATGTACAAGACATAAAAATTTGTATTCAGTGGAGTATCAAATGACCAGAGTTGGCAAATAGAAAATCTATGACAACCATCAGAGGAAAATGATATACGGGAATGAAAGGGGCAATTACCGATCCACAGCCTTCTCGTATGGGTCTTCGTTCTCCCAATCAAAAGAAAGGAAAACTGTTGTATCATCTTCTGTTGTTTCAGATTTTGAGGAACCATGCCAAGGGTCAGGAGCTACACCATCTTGACCACTGAGGTCCACCAAAGATGATGGAATGATAGTGCTACCAACAATTTCATCAACTTCTGATTCAGTATCACTGTCGTTCTCACGAAATCTCTTAATAGCAGCTCTTGTTTCATGTTTGACCTTGCCATCGTTGGCTTTCTGCTTGGCTGTTACAGCAAACTCTGAAACTCGATGAAGATTAGTTTGCATCTGTATCCACCGATTTAATGTTGGAAACCTGTCAAAAAGAAAAGCAAACAAAAACTAGATGATCATAAAGTTAACTGCATACAGTTTCACTGACTTCTTTAAGACACATAAATTACCTCTCAGATTGATCAAGAGCAAACTCATAAAATAAACGATCAGCATCAGATGCCTGCAGTACTTCATCGTTCAACGAGCTAGATATAGTTGAGTCACAACCACTGTATAATATGCCGCTACCAAAAACACATGCTAAGACAGCCCTAACAGGGGACATTTTAACCAAATGTTTTACTATATCCAACTGCAGAGGGTACAAAGGAATTCCAGGTGTTGCTGAAGAACGGCTATAACAAGTAGGCTTAGCTTCTTTAGAAGAGGGGGAAAGCACTTTTTTCTCGGACAAACTTCGTGGGCAGGTAGGAATGATTGGAATGCATGCCCATCCATGGCCAGACCTGGGAGGATAAACTGGAGGGACACATGCCGAAATTACTTCATGGACAAAACCTGCAGACATAATCTCAGCCACCTTTACAGCTGCATCAGTGCTGCCCCTCTCAAAGACTAGACGAGTTAAAAGCTGCAAAGTTCAAATGGAAAAAAAAGGATTTTAGCAATCATGTGGAAAGGAAATTAAGCTAGGATGCATTGATTTATTATTTAATAATGCTCACATTCTTTCTAGCAACTGGAAAAAAAATAAAATAAAATAATATAAAGAATTTTTTCAGCAGGCTTTCAAATCAGTCATGATAGAGTACTAATCCTTATTCAACTATTCAAATTCCAACAGAAAAAGGGGGCAAAAGATGGATATTTCTTTGAATTCTTTCATTAAAATTTGATACAAGATTTATTGGCACAACAAAGAGCATAATCGTCAAATGCAAATAAAATGATCTATAACACAGAAATATAAAAATCTTACATCTTTTGGCCATTCATACACAAGTGAGAAAAAGTTGAAATCATGAGTTGTATCAGTCCCATCAACTATGTCACCAATTGCAGCAATATGAAGAATAAATTGTGATAGATATGTTGTGGGCTTCGCACTTAATGGACCAAACAACCTCTTCCCAATATCTTTCACATCATAACCAACAGACTGCACACTAGTATCTGCAGTTGTTGAACTTAGTGCTATCTGTTCTACAGCTTTTAGCCCAATCCCAAGAACCCCATCCTTGTCAAAATTCAACAGCAATTTCTGGTCAGCGTATAAACCATCCCCTTTGCTGAAATTTGGTTCTGTTTCTTCATCAGCAATTGCTCTTGCCAGATTGTGAAGCTTACCTATTGATTTCACAGGACAAGGTGCATTAGAGGCATGGAAACATATCTTCTAAACGTCTACAAGAGCAGTAATTACAACAGAAGACTATCCCATGCCAGAAAAGAAATTAAAAGAAATAAGGTTACCACTCAAAAACTGTCGCTTGCCCTTGTGAGCATCTTCAATCATCTGATGTAGCATAGCAAGAGCACGTTCCCTCTGTCCCTGTCGATGGGTCTCCTTAGTCGATGAAACAATGATCTCCCCAGACAGAATGGCTTGAAGGGTTGGAGGATTGTCCTGGGGGAATAGATCATGCAACATGATCAACAACATGCAGTTATTTGATTGAAAAGATGTTTTACTTGTTTTGAAACCACAGAAGATGTTTGTGAATTATGTTTTTACTTACAAAGCAAGATGTTTCGAATAAATGCAGACCCACAACCTTTCAGATCAAAGATCAGACATTTTTCAGTCTGACTACAGTAACCAAAACTTTCTTAAATTGTAAATTTTGCTGTTTCTTGCTAAATCACGCATTTTTGTCGAGTGATCTTATCCTCGCTATGATGCTCTATAAATATGGAAGAACTCCTTCGATTTGGCAGGCATCAAAGATACTCCTAGAGATATCTATTCCTCCATTAATATTAAGTTCAGCATGGAACATGGTTTTTGGAAGCTTAAACTTTAGCAAACATTGGTTTATCCAGGAAGGAAAATATAGGAGTTTATGAGACAATTTCAAGAGCATGTATGAAACTACACACGAGTTGATGTTACAACTGAGAATTATCTATAATTGCACTCAAGGAAAGTTTCTAGTCAGGCTAACATCAACCAGCTAACAAGTACTTCTAACTCATCAAATGATGTCTCAAACTTTACCTGTTCCAAGAATTCAAACAGACGCTTGAGAATGCGCCGTGAAACAGATATAATTGCCACTTCATGGATTTGATCCCAGTAGGTGGATCCCACTTTGGGAGAAGCTCCTGGATATATCTCAGAAAGCATACCCTGAGCCTGCATATAATATAAGTATACACATTGGTAATATCAGAACACTGTAAAACATTTACCAGGCAAAGAGCTAGGATGGAGAAACCAGAGAAAAAGAGAAAGAACAGAGATAAATCCAAAGAATGTTTAGGAACTATAAAATTAGAAATCTTAGCGCACTTGAAGTAGAGAGCAGAGCCTTCCTTTTTTTTTTTTTTTTTTCATGTATTTACAAAGTCTATGAGATGATTTTGTTTACAGGAGATAATTAATACCAATTACAAAACGAGTGGTATACTTTTAGAATGTGGAATGGGCTTTGTTATGAGGACATCAGATAGATGGAGAAGAAAATGCTGACTTGGCTTGAACCAGCACCAAAAGCAGAAACAGAAAGAAAAATTTAAGAAATGGAATTTTGATTTAAATCTGCAGGAAAATTTCTAAACAAGAGATTAGGAAAAAAAAAGAAAAAGGGCTGTCCACCAAGATATTGAAAAAAATAAATTCTAAAAAAAAATTTAAGCAAACATGTTAAGGAGAAAGGAAATGCCACATATTAAAATTGAACAGATGCAAAATTCAAGCTAACAGATAGTTAAGTATTGCCTGATCCAGAAGCTGCTGAGACATATTTGCAGACCTTGCAGAAGTTACGGCAACATCAACACAGAGAAGAATCTGGCAGGACGAAAAAAACTAGATAAACATTCACTAACTTGGGATATAGAAAGTTGAAGAGATATTCTGTGTCTTAAGCACTCACTGCAGACAAAGAACCTAATTGGGAGCGTAGAGAGGAAAAGTCCAGATCTTGTACTGCATAAGTTCCATCAGCAGCACGTGTCACTGCATCTTCTACCTGGAAAGAAACAAATTATTTTACCCATTGCATAATTGATTAGGGCATAGCAAAGGACCAAAAAGATTCAAAGCCCATTCTTATAAATTACTTCAGAAAAAATAAAGAAAAGACCAATGTCAAAGGCAACATTCCGCAAAAGATGAAGGATTATGCACCTCAAAAATGATAACTAATTCTACAGACTTATTATCCAATTTAAAAGAGAGACCACAGCCATCAAATCTGGTAATAATGAAATTATTTCTTGAACCCGGAAATCCCACAAAAATTTAGCTAATTAACGGGGTGACATATATGAAAAAGTATAAGGTGATAATATGGATCATACAGATGCTCTTTTGAAGGCACTATCTACCCATTCAGCTAATTCAAGAGTAGCTCTATCTTCTGCTGATAACGAAAACCGATGAACAGCCTCTTCTCCTATGTCATACTTTGCTCTTTGCATGCAACTGCATAATGAAAGAACATCAATATACTATGTCATACTTTGCTCTCTCCCATCAACTGCATAATGAAAGAACAACAAAACAAGATATGCAAAGTTGTCAAACCTATCTGCAGCTGAGAAAAGTTGGTAAAGAAAGAACCTGGTACTTATCAACTAATTCTGTTTCAAGAGCCCTTTTTTGTTATTTTTTGATATAAAAAGGCAGATATCAATAATTAGGCAGAGAGCCCTAATTAACAAGCAAAATTCCTTCATTAACTCTCAGTGGCCTATATGATGAAAGAACCCACAGGAAATTGTTGCCACTTTCAAGTTTCAATGTGAATAATTTGTGAGGGGGAATGTTTCTCCCACTGCCAATTTCTCATGCCACAATAACAAAAGCAAAAATTTTGTATCAGGAATCCTGCAAAATCTATTATCAACAGACATTTTTAAAAAGGGGAAAAGAAGTCATAACTTTGCTATATGTTTGTTGTTGGTATTGCTCAATTCATCAGGATTCATACAAAACTAGAGAAAGTTAGCACTATGCTCCAGCAGACAAACACTAAGCAATGGCCTCTGCTCCATTTAAAGGGAGAAGAAAATTATGGACCACAGGTGTATTTTGAGAGATACAAAAACACTTCTACCTCAAAATTATTTTTTAAAATAAGAAATTGAAACAAATTTATTAATAGATTCTTGTTAAGAGGAATATGTTTATGAAATAAATTTATAAACCAAGTGCAAAGTACACTAGAAGACAGGCCACTGATCGAGAAAATCACAACTGATTAAACAAAAGATTGCATATGTGTCAAAAGGAAGAGAACTAACTGATTGTTATGCCACTCCAATAATTATGTTCTTTTTCTATTAAAAAAAAAAGAAGTAGTAGAAGAAGAAGAAGAATTAATTGAACTCACAGATTTAGTAGCTTGGATGGGGCTGCTTGTAGCACAGTCAAAGCTTCCTTCCAACTCCATTGGCGTTCAGATAATGGAAGAAGACGCTGCAAAATTGATAGCCGCCATTCCCAATCTTCAATGAAACGTCTGGAAATTGAGATTCTCCATTCTAAAGCCTTCCTTCCATCCATATTTATACTGTCATTCAATACATGCTCTTGTTCAATTATGGTTGATGGTAGATTATGACGCAGTATATCAAGTAGCAACCCTGTGAAAGATATAACCATTCTGTTTCCCCCTTCAAATGTATTAAGATCAGAATGTTCCAAGGCACGTGCAGAGGGTGATTCAGAGTGGCTCCCTGGTGAGGCACAATGCGCCAAATTGAGAGAGATATCATCCATGTGGAAAAGTGAAACTATTACATTCACCATGAATATCTGCATCAATCAATAAAATCAAAATTATGTAACAATAAAGATAGTACAGACAGTGCCAAACGACAGCAACATAGATCTCACATAGTGATTAGAGAATTTCTAGCATATATTATTAATATCATGGACAGGCAACACAACCACCATAAACAACTTGCAACACTTTCAACCAAGGACCACCTAAAATATGTGCTTGTGATGTTCATGAATTACAGATGTCGCGTTACGGTAAATAAAGAGAACAACAGCCTCACTGGATAATAAAACAAAAAGGAAATATAAGATAGTCAAGAAAAATGCAAACAACATATGACCTTGCGTGAAATATTTGTAATAGCCTCCAAATGGTTCCTTAGATCTTTCAAATGGCATAAAGCTTGGTGGTAACTAGCTCTTTCATCACTTGAAGTTCTTTCCATTGCCCCTAGTGCAAGAACAGTTGATTCCAGAGTATAACGCATGTGCATTAGATCAATATCTTGCATCCTACATGCAACCCAAAAAATAATAATAAATAAATCTGAATTATGCTGGGAGTCATACACATAATATAATTTGAATCAGATCATCCGGGTAATTTCATTGCATACACACCTCTTCCTGGCTGCCATATCAGAAGCAATTGGTTGCATGCTAATTAATTCAATAGCATCCTGAAATCTTATGCCCGGAACGACATCAAACAGCACCTGAAGAAAATATTATCCAATTAGCAATTCCGTCACCAAATAAAAAATTATTTGAAAAAAATCTTCATAATACAGGGTATTAACTTCGCACTCAGAACTAAGATTCTTTGTATTTCTACATTAGTCACACAAAAAGCAAAAGCAGGCAGTTTCATAAATGTCCTTTCAACTTTCCAGATATAAAAGATTTAAGGAAGAAACATACCACAAAGGAAGCCATTTATACAAGAAGATAAAACATATTGAGTTCTCACAATTAAATTTGATACTCACTTTCTTCCTTTCTTCTAAAACTACTTTAACAAGATGAGACTACCATTGCATTCAATACTTGCACATGCAAGTGTAAATACACATATACTAAGAAACTTTATAACTGTTGGAAGCTGTTAGCTCAAACAAAATTCATAATGGTCCAAATGTGTTAGCATATTCAAATAACTTTGATAGACATTCTACCTTCCTTACACTTCCATTTTGGTTTTTATCGCATAGTAACTTCTTTTGAGTTAAGTATTTGTCATTCTGATTTGACAACTTCACAAACACGTCTAAACCTTTTATATCCTCCAAAATCCGAATAAATATAACATTCCATTATCCAAAATAGTGTTATCTTTGGTTAATCTTCCCCAAACTTTTTCCCTTCACAATCCTCAGTTAAACCCTATGAGCAAACCCTATTAACGCCAGACTAAATCTTGATTCAGACAACTTTTCATGAACCCAAATCTCTATGCCACCCACAAATTACAGCTTTTTTTGTTATACTTGATACTCAACAATTAACTACAAGAGGTGAGAACTTAACAAATTCCATCATCTAAGGATAAAAGTTAAAAAACATTAATCCAGCAATTCCATAGGATACTCATGTTATACTTGCAGGATCATGACCCAACTTACTATATTTAAAAGAAAAAAGAAGCTGCTTAGTACCAAAGGAAGAATAGTTTTATTAGGAAATCCCTCATAAAAAACTTTAACCGTTCTAGAAACTTTAAACAAGTGAAACAATGCGCAGCTTAGGTAGTAACCAAAGGAAGAATAGTTTTATTAGAAAAGCCCTAGTAAACAACTTTAACAGTTCTAGAAACTTTAAACAAGCAAGCTTTTCCAACCTAGTGAACCATTGTGCACTTAAGGTAGGAAAGTCAAAATACATTGCCTTAGCTTTAGCATATATAGAAATCTTACCCGAAGGGGACTGTGAGCAGAAAGTCTTTCCAACACAAAATTTTCAACAAAAGGGTCTATGAGAGCATCTTCACCTCCACATGTATTTTGTTCTTTTCCCGACAACAATAATGAGAATTTTGAATTCCAGGTCTGACCAGAATTGACATGAGCAACAAAAGAGGCAAGATCAAGCTGATAGCATAATAAATCACATAGATGCTCCACGCAAGATATCTGTCCGACAAAAGAGAGCTCTCACTAAGATATTTTTTGCACATGGAATCATATAAACAAGAAAGAACAGCCACCATATGATTTTAGAAAACAGAAACTACCTCATCTGATTCATTTCCATAAAGAGAAGACTCTTCCAAACGATATACTTGTGACTTACTTGTCCACAGTAGCTGCAATAACTTCCTACGTTCTGTAGTCTTACCAGACAATAGATCCCAACCCATGGCAGCTACCAACGGCCGAAGTCGCGGAAACAACGTAAGAATCTAACATGTATTCAGACAAGTGACGTTTGTAAGATTGGAAATACCAATGATCAACCCCAACAACCACCCTCCCCCTTGAGAAATTAATAATAATTTAATAGAAATAACTAGTTCGGAAAAAAAATGCAAACAAAATTTTCATACTCACATATCTAATTTAAACATAAAACTGGACACATACATTGCTAGCTTCTTGAAGCTGCTCCCTTTTGACTGCAGAGAGGGCTGTATTCATGATACAGTCAAGCACATGCAATCCAGAAAGACGAGAATAATGATACATGTCTGTCAAGCACAAATTCACAGCCATGTTCAAAGACAAAGACTCTGCATTTAAATCTGTATCAGGTTTCAGTTCCACAACATATCCCTGAAAACGCTCAAGTGGAGGAGGAATTTGTTTGTTATCAAGAGCTCTAAACGTCTCAATCTCTTGAAAAAGCAACTCATCCTGAATAACCTGTAGATAACACCTAAAACTTCATGAAACTGACAATGAATAAACAAATTAAACGTTATTACTCAAAACCTCTTTGTCAAAACTCACGCTATGTAACTCATTTTGTGAAACAGAAGAATTACTGAGTCAGAGAACTTGATATCAAAAACCGATGCTGACCAAGAATTTTACCACTAAGACCACTTAAAAGTAAATTAAAAAGAGTATTACCTGTATCATTTGAACAAGATTGCTGCAATTAGATGAAAGAGCTTCTCTGTAAATCAATAACAATTTTTCTTGCATAGCATTCCAGGAGTCTCCAAATTTCTCCCTTTTTGACAGCACCCTCTTGAGAAGATCTTCCAGTACCATGCTATTATAATCATAAGAAGCTAATGCAAATAAATATCTAATAGAAAATAAAGGAAGGATGCCAAATACCACATGATTTTCACACTATAAAAATGAAAAAAAGAAACACGTCATTATGTTAATGTGGCATATAAGACCAAAACATTAACTAGTTCCATCAATATAGCCTCCTTACTAAACTTAGACAGAGTAAATATGAAAAATAGATTTTGAAATAATTCGAGAGATATTATCCCAAATGAAGAACGTTATGAATCATTTCATGTTATTGATATCCCTTAAAATGAAAAGCTATTTTCTAATACTCATAATTCTTACCAGTATTCTTTCATTATAATGCCAATGGATATTATTTTGTTAAATTATTCTTAATAGAAATAAAAAGTGCAACCTCACTGAATTTCTTAACCTAATACAACTCTCTTCCTACCATCAACTGCAAGACCAAGAAAAATATAGGATAGATTACAAAATTTACCAAATGAAGACAGCAAAACTCAATTGTAACACAAATCAAGAATGAAGCTCATCTTCCTTCCTATTTAAAAAGAAACATGATAAACAACATGAAGTAACAACTCATCTAGCACCAACTTCATGAATACAAACAAAAGCACTTCAGCTATTCAATAAAATCAGATTATATTTGAGAAAAATAAAAAGTCAGATAGACATACCGATATTCTGTCTCCTCCACTCCGTAATCAAGGTGAAGAAAACGAATATGGGACACAGCCTCATCCTCGCACCCCTCCTTCACGCACTCCTTCACTGCATCCAAATGAGCTAACTGAACACTCCTCTGTATCGAGCCAAGAACCTTTGTATCCTCCTCCGACAAATCCTCCCTCCGAACTATCGCACAATCAGGATCAAAACCCTCCCATCCTTTCACTTGCTTCTGTATATTCCAACACAACACGTCAAAGACATCAGCATACTCCAAAATTACTTTCCTCAAACACATAAATTCCCCTTCCTCAATCAACATAGCTCCACCACCACCAACGCCACCACCAACATATACATTTACATCTGGCTTTAATCTCTTCACAGCCAGCTCCAAAAGCTTGTCCAAAATCCTAACACAATCAGCAAACTCACTGTTTTCATCTCTCACATCTTCATTTTTATCTAACAGATTTACTTTATCGTCAAAGCTTTCACTCTCGTTTAAAACATCTTTCTCCTTTTCTTTCTCGAAGCTATCTAAGTCAATATATTTTCGAGTTCTATTCAGCACGCGGTCAATTAGCATTTGGACTAACAACAAGAACTCCGAGCGCAAACGCAGCGTATCGGGATCGAAACTCCATGTGGAGGAAGTCGAGTCGTTGAATTGTAAGAGCTCGAGCGTCGATAGGTACGTAAGGAGCGACGGCGACGGGCAAGAGACTGACCAGAGGACATTATCGAACCTGCCGGAGTTGGAAACTACGGTTTGCAGAATAGCGAGAGCTAGGTCAGGATTTCTGGTGCGAAGGGCGAGGAGAGTGGCCCGTAACGGCTCGAACTGAGCCAAGTGGAGGTGGTTCGCGGCCAGGCGCGAAAGGAGCTCGGTTTCTTTGTCCATTGTTGTGAATTATGAGTGTGAAATCGATGGATCATCTCATTTGATGACTCGAAATGGTTTGCTTTGAGGTTGAGTAAAGTGAGATTTGGAAATGGAATCTGCGTCGTTTTGTAATCCTGTAAAGTGAGATTTGGAAATGGAATCTGCGTCGTTTTGTAATCCTTGTCCGGCTCTCGTTCTCGGACAGAGAAGGGAGCGACAAATAAACTGCAAATAACGCAGAAATGGATTGCTCAAAAAATAGGGAATTTTGACACCTCCAATGTCTTGGTTAAATACATATTTACCCACATATTTTGAAAACTATTAAGGACACCCCATCTGTTAGCCTCCGTTCAATAAACTAACCATTGACCATCATCGACCAATAAATTATCAATTTTACCCTTTTTTAATATCCAACATTCAAGTCTTCAAATNTCATCATAAACCGTTCCAATTATTTCAATAATTCATAATACATAAAATCTACAATCTAAACTTATTTCCAACCAAATATAACTACAAATTTAACATTTTTTATTTATTTAAAACAATAAAAAATTATACCTTGAATTCTTACGGTAACCAAATACGAATCAAATTATTCTATAGGTAACCATCGATCCAAATTCAACCACTTTTTATGAATATATTTCTTGCCGGAATGGCAAATTTTTCAGCAAAGGTTTATGGATTTGAAATGGGAGACTTTAGGATCTAGCAAGGAATTTTTAAGATACATATTAGATAGATGGAAAGACTTTTATATCCTTCAATAGCTAATTTTATCATTCGGAGTTCCAAAATTGGGGTTTTCTTGATAGTTTTCGAAACCTTGAAACCCGTNAAAATCTTGAAGAAATGTTGGGGTGTAAAAAAATTTTAATTTTAACATTTGGAGGTTTGTTAATTTTGTTAATAATACAATAATCCATTAAATATATAATTAGTTTAAATATTCTATTATCCTAAATTTAATATCAATCTATTAAAGAATTTTCACGAAACTATTGTAAGAAGCACTCGCATCAGATTATATTGATTGGTGGGATCCAAAACAATCTCGAATTACACATATTCGTATAATACATTAAACAGATAAGTTCGAAATTTCCAATATAAGAATTACTGTTTAGAATTTGATTAATTTTTGGTTAATAAAACGGATCGTTTAAGGAAGGCATAAGTTAAACGGTGAGTTTTGTCGAATAGACCTGAACCGTCTAAAGGCTCGCATAACTGTGCAAGTGACAGGTGCGACATTGTTGATCGAGAATGTCGCGAAACGAGAGAGTGTAGGCACACACAATCACAATTCACAAATCAGAATTCACAGAACGAGAGAAGACAAGACGGGGTGAATCGAGATTCTAGAAGGCGGTCCTGAAATTAACCCTAGCAGCCAAACCTAACCTGACCATGATCTGAGGTTAAAAAAAAAAAAAAAAGAACCATTTGGCGGGAAAATCCCAAATTTTTACCCTCCTCTTTCACACTCCCCCCCTTCCCTCTCTGCCCGCCTTCTAACTTCTCAGTTGGTTTTCCTAGAAATGGCCGGTGGACGCCGCAAAACGAAGTCGTCTACCAACAAGACCGGTGGGGAGAAAATGGAGAATGTCAAGGAGGACGAGGTCATTGTCTTGGACGAATCGTCTCCTGATTCAGAGGTTAAAAAGCTACGTGGACGATGGGAACTCGCTTCTGTTCTAAATTTTTTGAATGTAAGATCCTCTCATAACTTGCAAAACTGGTTTCGTTTTGTCTTTCTTATTGTTTTTCCTACGAGCATGAAAAATGTTTTTGTTTGAAGATGAAAAGCTTTTTCATTGATTTTTCGCACGTGCAAATTTGTTGATTTTGTACGGCTTTGGAAAAAATAGGTTTTTTTTTTCTCGTGAAAAAGCTGCAACGTGAATGTGATGCTTATATGAGAAGCTTTTGCAGGTTTTTGAGCCAGTTATTGGAGGTGACTTGAAGTTAAC
>JANKKB010011462.1:5225-34614 GCA_026225775.1 Bursera palmeri
GAAATTGAAGAATGTCCAGAGACTCCGAAGATTAATGATAAAAAGAAGGAAGAAGTTCCATGCTGTGGCAACATTTTTAGCAAACCAAAGAGGGGAGAAGATTATGGCATATTACAAGCTCTTCTAAGTGCGGATATGTTGATTCTTTTCTTGGCTACATTCTGTGGACTAGGCTGCAGCTTAACGGCAATGGACAATCTCGGCCAAATTGGCGAGTCTCTAGGCTATCCACAACGCACCATCAACACATTTGTTTCACTAGTAAGCATCTGGAATTACTTCGGCAGAGTTTTTGCTGGATTTGTTTCTGAAATCATTCTTGTAAAGTACAAAATTCCTCGCCCTGTTATAATGACAATGGCTCTTCTTCTCTCTGCCGTTAGTGACATCCTCATTGCATTCCCCATCCCTGGTTCAGTTTACGTTGCTTCTTTGCTTGTTGGCTTCTCATATGGAAGCCAATTGACACTACTTTTCATCATCATATCAGAGCTTTTTGGGTTGAAATATTACTCAACTCTCTTCAACTGCGCCCAACTAGCAAGCCCGCTCGGCTCATACGTGTTTAATGTAATTGTTGTGGGGAGACTTTATGACAGAGAGGCATTGAAGGTACTTGCAGAGAAGGGAATGACTAGAGAAATGGTGAAGGAGCTGACATGTATTGGCAAGCGATGTTACAAGCTCTCTTTCTCGATTCTAGCTGGTGTAAACCTTTTTGGAGCTTTTGTTACGTTCGTTTTGGTTCTGAGAACTCGTAAATATTATAGTAGTGATATATATAAGAGATTTAGGGATGAAATGGAGGCTAATGAGAAGAAGAAATTGGCTGGAAACTGACAAGGAGTTCTAGCAGCTTGAGTCATTGAATTTTAATTTGTGCTTTGAATATTGTCATAGATTAGCAAGCTCTATGCTTTTATTATGGCCTTATTTTATTAATAAACTATTCACTACCTTTAGCTTTATAAATACAAATTCATCTCAACTGATCTTCTCATATGTACAAAGAGAATAAATATGATCAATATAGGGTTTTGAATCTTAAACATATTAATTTTAACAAAATTGTTATTGAGTTTCTTATATAGTAAAATACTATTCTTCCAAAAATTTTAATCTTAAATATATTAATTTAGCAAAATTGTTACTGATTTCTTTCATGAGTAACACTATTCTCCCTAAAAAAAAAAAAAAAATCCCAAATCCCATCTATTTGACAATAATTTCAGTTGATTTTTTATTTTTATATCTTATTATGATAGACTTCTAACAGTCTGTTTCTGTTTATTCCATTTTATAGATGATGATATGATTATAATACCATATACGTATTAAAAGAATTAATGGTCTCTTATTTTATATGCTATTAAAATCATATATAAAACTGATAACTTGATATTTTTAAGATTAAAAGTATTTCAAGGTTTTTAATTATTTGTTAGCATAACGCTAATGAGTCATGAGAACAATTAATACGAAAAACAAGTCAGCCAGTTAGAGGTGGGAGGGAGATTTTTGATGTTTTCCCAAATCAGTGGGGGCAATGAGATTAAATAAAACTCAGGGGAGGTAGATGAATTTTACCCTTTTGCCTTTTTGTTCTTAGTGGGTCCAGGGCAAAAAAATCAACCATCTCTTTTTGGTAGAATTTTTTTTTTTAATTCAATTCAGTTATTCACTTCCACGAGTTGCCCTTGCTGTAAAGTCAAGAGTGCAAAATTCTCGAGATCACACCAGGGGCAAAACTGTAACATCAGTAGAGATTCCAATTTATCCAAGTAAATGCGGAGTCAGTAACTACAGTGCCACCAACAAGAAGAGCAGAGAGCCAAACACTCAATTCTTTTGGCTCTCAAAATCGAGTTTCTCTTGATGTTTTCCCTGAAAACTCTCGCATTGTGAACTGGAAGATGGTTAACAACAAAGGCAAGTCGATCGCCATCGGTAGGGAGACTTACGGCAAGAGGAGGCGAAACGGCGGAGTCGGAGGATCAGGAGGAGGAGGAGGAGGAGGAGAAGATGGCGATACGTCTCGGCAGCAGAAGAGGAAGAATACTGGCGTCCTTCAGTTCTTCGAAGATGCTGCTGACGTGGATGACGACGACGATTCCAGTGACGACGGTGGTTTCGACATTAATGGCAAATAGCAGAACTTTATCGTATTTATTTCATTGTTACGTTCGTCTTGTTTCTACATGTTGTGTTCACTTTCCTGTGTGATTGTTTTTGTTCTTTTCGAGATTTTGTTTTTGTTTGTGGAAAGAGGTGCTGATTGAAGGTGTTTTGTTTGCAATGTTAGGGTTTGAAGGTTGTTTTAGGAGCTCGTTTGGGTGACAATCGTTACTGCATTTGCTCTTTTTATTCTTAGATTGTTTTGGTTCTGTTGTCGTTTTACTATTGTTACTATGTTACTTCTGCATAGCGAATTTGTATGCTTTTGAGGCTTTTTTATGTGAAAGAGGTGGTGATTGGGATGATTGAGTATCATTTTTGTGATTTTGAGGATTTTAATTTTCTAACTTTTTGTTGGGAAGTTTAGGGTTCCGAGGTTTGTTCTAGATAGAGGAAATGTTGTAATTGAGGGTGTTTATAAGCTTTACTTTTGAGATAGGGTCGATGGGAGCTTATCATTTGAATGAGAACTACTATTTGATGAGTTTTTGGTACAATCATTTTTCTTTTCTTTTTATCTGCAACTGGTGATGATTCGTGGGAGTTTAGAAGCTTTTCTTGTGAATTTAGGGTCTTGATATTGGTCTGGAGCCCTTTTTTTATATTGGAAAGGGAAAATGAAGATTGGGGGGAGGGGGTGGGGGGCTATTTTCATTGATTTTGTTTTCCTTTTGTCATGTGCTTTATGGAGGAGATGGTGATGATTGTGAAATTTTAGGGTTTGAGGTTGTTTTTTGAGATATTTTCTGTATCTTTTGGCTATTTTGTGCTTTCTGTGTGCATTTCTAGGTTTTACATTTTTCATTGTGATATGCACGACATATTAACGGTTTACACTGGTTGGTGTTAATGTCTTGCCTGTGGTGTTTGATATCGTGGAAATATTCCAATGATGTTGAGGTAATATTGGTGAACTTTTTCTTGATAACCAGATTTTAAATACATGTTCATGATTAACTTGGTATGGTTAATTTTCTTGCTTTTATCAATCTTAGATAAATTTCTTTTTTCTTCTCTTTTCTTTCTACATTTTCTGACTGTTATCTTTTCATGCTTTTTAACTTCTCACTCTGAAGGGTCTTGTCTTTTATTCTTTTCAGCTGCGTGCCCCCTGTGTTAGGTCTCTTGCCTTTTACTTATTCTTGTTTTTGATATCTTGAATTTCAAGGTTTTTTCTTTTTGTTTATGCTGCTTAGTCTAATTCGATCAACACTTTTAATCTGATCCATCTTCTTTTCCAATTTTTGTAAAATAGATTTTATGGAAGAAGAGTTTGACGCACAGCCAAAAGTAAATAATGAACCAGGAAAAGATCATAATCTTCCTTTCATTCCGAAAGAGGAGGAGATAAATGAGGAAGAATTTGATAAAATGATGGAAGAACGTTACAAGGCAGGTTCTAGATTTGTCAACTATGCAGAAGATGACTATGAGACTAAAAGATTGATTGACAGGGATTATCATATACCTTCTCAAATGGATCCAATTATCTGGAAAGTTAAATGCATGGTATGATATATGGAGTATTGCTTTAATAATTTCTGCTGTGTCTATTATATCAGTTTCATAACCTTTGGTTAATTAGCTTTCCTATTCTTTTGTGTTTATCTGGTACTTCTTGGCCATAGGTTGGACGTGAGAGGCAATCAGCTTTTTGCCTTATGCAGAAGTTTATAGATTTGCAGTCACTTGGTACAAAACTGCAGATCATATCTGCCTTTGCTATTGAGCATATAAAGGGCTTTGTTTACATTGAAGCTGACAAGCAATCTGATGTTATTGAGGTATCATGCAAATTAAATAGTGGTGACTTCCTATTATTTTGTAATTAATATTCAAATACATATTTTTTAAGGTTCATGTATGTATTAAGATATGATTTCTGGGTTAAATTCTTCAGTAAGCTAATAGGTGGACTTTTCACTTTTAATTCAGGCGTGTAAAGGACTTTCTGGTATATATACATCAAGAATGGCTCAGGTTCCACAAAATGAAGTTTCACATTTGCTCTCCACCCATGTTAAATATAATGAAGTTTATGAGGGCATGTGGGCCTATGTGAAGAGTGGGAAATATAAGGGGGATTTGGCCCAGGTGAGTTGTTCTTGTCACCAGGGTTGAGACCTTTCTGGCTGATTTTAGTATTTTAACATCTCTCTTTTTTTTTTTTTTGGTAGGTTGTGGATATTAACAATGCACGGAAAAGAGCAACTGTGAAGCTCATCCCAAGAATTGATTTACAAGCGTTGGCTGCAAAATTTGTAATTACAAATACTTACCGCATAAGTTCGTTTTTCAATTTTCGGTGGTGATTTTAATTGCTTTTATAACTACCTTATGATATATAAAAGATGGGTTAAACTTTATGAACTTAAAATTTTCACTTAATTTTGTTACACGCCACTGATTTATTACAATCCAATATAGGTGAGTTGATGAGTTGACACTAAATATAACTACGTTTTAACTTCTCATCCACATCCATGGGTTGTATTAAATCAATAGTCATAGATTAGTCTTACAAAACTAGAAGTAAAAAATTTAAGTTCATATAGCCTGACTCGTAAAAGATTATATTATAATATATTAGTGGTCTCAGTAAAAGAGCCATATAAAGCAGTGAAATGAGAAAGATTTTTTTCCCTTTTTTCTCAATTGGATAAAGATGGGGAAGAACTCACTGATGTGTTGCTATTCACTTTCAAAAGTGGTGCCGTGTTTCTTTTGAGGGTGTTCTTCAAACTACTATTTAGGAAACTTGTATAGCCTCTGATCAAAAGATCTTTTTTACACGTGATGTTACTGGGAGTCCTTCGGGTGGATGAGCATTCTACAGTTGGATCATGATGGGGCTGGCATCCTTGATATTTGGGACAATTTCGGAAACTAGCCATATGCAACTACTTGTTATGAGGTAGAAAAGATAAAGGTGTTTGGTTTACGTTGTGGCCAGGGAAAGATTTAGAAGATAATTTAAAGATGTTGGTCATTTTTGTGAATTACTAAGTAGTGACAGGTTTGACTATTACTATTAGTAAGTGTTATGTTACTTATCTTTCCAATTTTCTTTTTTTATATACCAGGGGTGCATTGGCTTATATAACTTGTAGACTTATAGAGCACATGATATTAACTAAAGTCCAACGGCCTTGAGTGTAGAGTTTTCTGTCGGAAATCCGTGTTGCATTCTTTCCTTCATAGCTTGTGTGCACCAACTTGTCTGCTGGGAATCATTTATCTCATTGTTACAGGGTGGTGGAGTTACTCTCAAGAAAAATGCCACAGTGGCGCCAAGATTGATCAATTCCAGTGAACTTGAGTAATTTTCATAAATATCATATCTTTCAATACGGTGTTGGGACGCCAAAGCTCCTGATAATATGTTTGTATTCGCCTTTGCAGTGAGTTCCGGCCTCTCATTCAATATAAGCGTGACCGTGAAACTGGCAAGTCTTTTGAGGTTCTTGATGGAATGATGCTCAAGGATGGATTTTTATACAAAAAAGTATCAATTGATTCGTTAAACTGTTGGGGTGTTGTGCCTTCGGAAGAGGAACTCCTGAAGTTTAAGCCTTCTGACAGCAATGAATCTGCTGACTTGGAGTGGCTTTCACAGCTTTATGGTGAACAAAAGAAAGAGCGGACTTTACCAATTGGCAAAGGGGGTGATAAAGGAGAGAGCTCGTCGGGACCAAGCCTGGCAAGTGGCTTTGAATTATATGAACTTGCATGTTTTGGGTAAGTCATGTAAACATGTATAGAGTCATAGACTAGTGGCATAGCAAATATTTTACCTCTTGTGCCAGATAATTATATCAATTCTTTGTTTTGCAGCCGGAAAGACTTTGGTCTTATTATAGGCATGGAGAAAGATGATCACTACAAGGTAGATATTTTTCGTTCTCTGTTTTATCCTTGCCCTTTAACCACTTACATGTTATTTAATGTTCCAGATTCTCAAAGAGGGTCAAGACGGACCTTCTGTCGTGACCATCGAACGTCGCTTGCTGAAGACTGGACCTTTTGATATGAAATTCACTGCTTTAGATCAGCAAAGGAAGACCATATCCATTAATGATACTGTCAGGCTTGCGGAAGGTCCATCTAAGGTTTAAAACCAACTGCAAATAGGATTTCATTTGAGTTGGATATGGAATTAAAGCTGTGTGGTATTTAAACTAGTTGTATGCCACTTTTGCAGGATAGGCAAGGTATTGTTAGGCAAATCTACAGAGGGGTCGTATTTTTATATGATGAAAATGAAACAGAAAATGGTGGCTATATCTGCTCCAAGTCTCAATTTTGTGAGAAAATTAAGATTTCTGCTGATGCATGTGTGGGAAAGGTTTGCAGTATTAATAATTCTTCTGGGATCCTTTTCTCGGCTTCTTATCTTTATGTCAGATACTTGATTATTTTCTCAATGCTGATTTTTCTCCTTCACACAGGGTGGTGATTCACGTACTTCATGTTTTGAAGAACTGGTGTCTTCTCCAAAGTCCCCTCTGTCACCTGAGAAACCGTGGCAAGCTAGGGAATCTAATAGTGACTGTATGTTAGAATTGTTTGCTGATGTAGTAGTAAGCTCAAATAGTTGACAAAGTTTTTGCCTCTCCATAATCGATTATTTCTAATGCAGTCAAACGAGGAGATAGAGATGGCATGTTTACAGTTGGCCAAACATTAAGAATCCGAGTGGGTCCTTTAAAGGGCTATCTCTGTCGTGTTTTAGCCATACGTTATTCCGATATTACGGTGAAGCTTGATTCTCGGCAGAAGGTTCTTACAGGTAAATAAATAACTCTTGTGGTGAATGTATATCCGTATCACAGGTGTAACACTTCTATGTATGTGACGTTCTGCAGTTAAAAGTGAGCACCTTGCTGAGGTTCGTGGGAGGAGCTTTGCTACCTCTACCAGGTATATATCATTTCATTACTGTGAAGCATGTGTGGCGTCACACATGTAATTATTTTTTCCTCATGTGCTATCTGATATTTGTTTTGATGTGTTGTGTCCTTTCTTCAAAAGTGAGGATCCAGGGTCCAGTACTTATAAACCATTTGATCTGCTGGGAACTGAAGGTTGCTCTGGAGGTGGGTATTTCTTATTTCTCCAAATATGGCTTTTATTGCTTTCTGACTTGAAGAGTGCAGTTTAGAAATTCTTTCTAGCAGAAATTTCTGTAAATTGATCCTTGCTAATATTAATTTTACATATAGTGGCAAAGTGTTGGTTATTATATCATCTATTGAAATGGTTTTCTATCTTACATCATATCAGAACAGTTTCATGGATGATGAACTTCAATTTTATCTTTGATTCACAAGATTTGTTGTGCTTTTTTCATTTTTTTTCCCTTTTTGTTCTGCTTTTTGGGAGGAAAGATTGGATGAATGGGTCAGGAACATCAGCAGAGAGATGGAATGCTGGAGGTTCATCTGCTGAAAGGTGAAATACTGGTTAATTTCAGTTTTCAATCAACCACCTTGTGATGCTTTTATGAGTTCATAGGATTTTGCTTAATTGATTTGTTCCCATTTAAGATAAATATTATAAAAGGGGAATTTCTGCCTGATGTTGCAGAATATTTGTGTTGCTTTGAACTTATATTTGTGATTTTTGATAAGGGTAATGTTATGAGTACCATCAAATGAATAGTAAGGTAAATAAATCAATATTTTTTGTTTTGATTTTTATGTATTTACCTTATTCACTAGATGTTACATCAATATGGGATACAAACTTTGTACTCATAGAATTACTCTTTTGATAATTGCCTATTATATTTACAATCCGACATTTATTGACCCATTTTAACTCTTAATTTGCATTTAATAGAATTGAAGTAATGAAACTTAAATATGTTTAAATTATAGACTAATTGTCGAAAATCACTTTCTATTTTATCATACTTTTAGTTATGAATTAATTGTGATGTACTATTGTTTAATAAACAAGAAATCTTTGTGGATAGGTTCCGATATAAATATTTAAGTGGTTGTGTTTCGGTTTACATATATACATTTATATCTGAATACCCATATTGACATGATCCGAAGGTGACACACTAATGAATATTTTAGTCCAGTTTGAAAATGAACTAAATGCTTCTTGTATTGTCATTCTGTCTTGCTCAAGTTATCATAATGTTGTTGGACTTACGATTAACATTTGTAAATGTAACTACAATTAGTGGCTTTGCGTCGAGCGTCTTTTCTTCTATTTCATCTTGCCATGCATTGTGCCTGTAATCTGGTAATGGGTAAACATTTTGTGCAGGAGCGCTTGGCCTAGTTTTCCAGCTGCTGGAACTTCGGTTTGTCTTGGGCTCACTTTAACACTCTTTTGTTTGTTCTTTGACAAATAATAATATCGAGAAATGTCAATACCCTTAAATCTTTTATGTAGCAGCTTCACATGGAATCCATTTCAGCAAAGCCGCTCGGTTCCAATGATGGTGATTCGAAAAATGGTATGCATCATGTTAGCTAGCCAGAGTTTCATTACGTAATGGATTTATTGCACCCAATTAGCCAGTTCATGTACTTTTGTTGCAATTTTTAGATGGGGAAGATTCTGCTTGGGAGCGTAGGGTAACTGCAGAGCAGAATTCATCTTGGGGTGCAGCAGTGGCTGATGGGAAGAGTGAAGACTGTTGGAATAAAGCTGCTGCAAAAGATATGGGCTCTGATAGTGGCAGCTGGGGTAAGTCGGTAGTGCCCAATGAAGATCCAGCCAACTCATTGCATGATTCTCAAGATAACTGGGGTAATGCTAAACTTCCTGTTGATTCTTCAAATGATGCTTCGGCCTCATGGGGGAAAAGCAAAGATGCATGTGATAATCAGGGCAAGGGGAAATCAGATCCCTGGGACAAAGGGAAGAGCACTGTTGGAAACTCCAACAGAAGTTGGGGTGATGCAACTGCTGAGAAAAATCAACTTGATTCATGGTGTAAAAGTAAAGATATGGTTGAAGCTAGATCAACTATATCTTGGGAGAAGAATAGCTCATCTATGGGTGAGGACCACTTAATCAACGAGGGTTCTGGTTGGGGAAAGTCAGATTGGAGCAATAAAGATGGTTCAAGTGGAAGCAAGTCAGACTGGAGCAATAAAGGTGGTTCAAGTGGAAGCAAGTCAGACTGGAACAATAAAGGTGGTTCAAGTGGAAGCAAGTCAGACTGGAACAAGCCAGTACCTGTTGCAGAAAATCCAAAAGGAAGTTGGGGAAATAAAGATGGAGACTGGACCCAACAAAGAGGAGAAAATTCTGGAGTTAGTGACTGGAAGAAAGCTCAAGTAGAAAGCGCAAGTCAGGCAACAAACTGGATCAGCATAAAAAATTCAAATGAAGATGAAACGGGTTGGGTTAAAGGTGGATCTGGCAACCAGGATCAGACAGATGGTTGGAACAAACCAAAGGCCTCTGGTGCTGCTGGAGGATCCTCTTGGAATAAACAAGATGGAGGTTCTCCAGGTAAACAAGATGGAGGGTCATCATGGACTAAACAAGTTGATCAACAACACCGCAAACAGGATGGAGGATCTTCATGGGGCAAACATGACGGAGGAGGATCTTCGTGGGGCAAACAAGACGGAGGAGGATCTTCTTGGGGCAAACAAGACGGAGGAGGATCTTCTTGGGGCAAACAAGACACAAGCGGATCTTCATGGGGCAAGGAAGACGGAGGAGCATCTTCATGGGGCCAGCAAGACGGAGGAGGATCTTCTTGGGGCAAACAGGACGGAGGAGGATCTTCGTGGGGCAAGCAAGATGGAGAAGGATCTTCGTGGGGCAAGCAAGACGGAGGATCTTCATGGGGCAAACATGCTGATCAACAAGACAGTTGGGAGAAGCAGCAGTCATTTGATGGAGGTCGTGGATCAGGTGGGAGACAGGGCCGAGGTGGTGGCCGTGGAGGTAGAGATCAATTTGGCAGAGGAAGATCATTTGGCCGAGGTCAGTCTTCAGGTTGGAAGGAAGAAGGTCCAGGAAACAATTGGTCTAGTGGTGGGGATGGTGGGAAAAGTTGGCAAAGTAAAGCTAGTGATATGGATGAAAAACAACTCACTGGTTGGGGTCAAAGTGCTAGTTGGAAAGGAATGAATGATTCAAGTGGAAACCAGGATTCTAATTGGGGCAAAAAAGGCAATTGGAATTCTGGATCTAGTGATGGAGATAGAAATCAGGGTTCTGGTTGGGGTGAGAGAAGTAACTGGAACTCTAGATCAAGTGGAGCTGGTGAGAACCATGGCTCTAACTGGGGCGATAAAGGAAATTCGAATTCTGGATCAGGTGATGCTGCTAGTAATCAGGATTCTACCTGGGCCAAGATTGCTGGGGATGTGAACCAGGGTTCTAGTTGGGACAAGAAAAGTAGTTGGAACTCAGGATCTGCTGATGCAAACCAGGATCCTAATGGGGTCAAAGGAGGCAACTGGAACTCAGGATCTGGTAATGCAAACCAAGATTCTATTTGGGACAGGAAATCTAATTGGAACTCAGGCTCGGGTGATGCAAACCAGAATCAGTCTAACTGGGGCAAAAAAAGCGCCTGGAACTCTGGATCTCGATCTGATGATGGAAACCAGAACTCAAGCTGGGGTAAGAAAGGTAAATGGACCATGGGATCTGGTGATGCAAATCAGGGATCTAGTTGGAGTAAGAAAGGTGATTGGAGCTCTGGAAACGATGATCAGACTGATACTTTTAATAATAAAACTTTTGACGGAAGAGATGGTTCTAATAGAGGGGGCTTTAGGGGTAGAGGGGGTTCAGACAGAGGAGGCTTTAGAGGTAGAGGCAGATCAGACAGAGGAGGCTTTGGAGGTCGTGGCAGATCTGACAGAGGAGGGTTTGGAGGTAGAGGTGGTTCAGATAGAGGAGGCTTCAGCGGTAGGGGCAATTCAAATAGAGGCAGCTTTGGTGGTGGGGAGGGATCAGATCGAAGAGAATTTGGAGGTAGAGGCCAAGGAAGGCGAGATCGAGGTGGTGGTTGGAACAGGAATGATAATGGTGATTTTAATGTCTTCAACAGTAACTCGGGAGGTGGTGATAAGGGCCAGTCGAAGGGTTGGAGTTCAGGGAATAGTGGAACTAGCAGTCAAGCTGCAGGTTGGAGCAGTCAGTTTTCCGCTGGAGGTGATACAACTTATGAAGCTGGTGGAGATCAGGTAAACAATTGGAAGTCATCTGATACTTCTGGTGGTGGCCAGTGGTCTAGTTGGAAAAATTCTAATGCTACAAAGGAAGTTGAAGGAACAAGTGATCCAGGCAATGGTTGGAACAAAGGGTCGGGTGCAAGTGCACAAGCTGGGGGCTGGAGTAACCAATCTTCAGGTTGGAACAGTTTAATGGCTAAAACATATAATAATTATTTCTTTTCCAAAAAAAAAAAAACCTTTATAGTAGTTTCTGAATTAATAAATCAATGTTTATACCATGCAAAATACAATTAAAACAAAGATTTTTTATTAAAATTTGCCCAATTGATTTATAAAAAATTATTAGTAAATCATGTAAGTTATGGATACTTTTTTCATTCTTATAATAATTTTCTGGTAAATATAATCAGGGAATGGAGCCCGTGATCAACCAGACCAATCAAATGCTACAGAAGGAATTCAACCAACTGGTTGGGGTAAGTCAAAAGATACAGGAGAAGGAAGTGGTGGAGGTTGGGGATCAACTGATTCCTGGGGTAAAACAGGTGGAAGCGGCAAAGGAGGGTGGTGATCACTCCTGATGGTAATAATAATAATGTTATGTAGGTTAAGTTTCTCAGGCTGTACATAAATATATACGTAACCGAATATCTAATTTCCCGTATGGTATTTTGTTAACTCCTTTTGCGCAACAGCTCTGTGCTGGGCGTGCAGAAGCTGAATGTTTTTTGCTGACATTAGGTGCACAGGAGTTCGTATTTGTATGTTTTTAGATTTTGCAAAAGATACTTATTAATTTCTAATATTTCTGATTATTATGCTATGAATCATCTTTTATTAGGTTGCCATTTAATGTGTATCTTGATACATAGGTGCTGCGTTATTGTCTTTTACTGGCAGTGTTATTTGCATAGGTATTTTTAAGAATATACTTTAATGACTAATGACTAGGGATGGCTCTGATGTATGATTTTAGTAGAACAGATAATAATGAGAACAATATTTTGGTGGATGATGCAGAAAATAGTTAATTGATTACCAAAAAGCTAGGACACAGACTGGACCATATGAACTGGTGCTGAGATCATGAAATGAGTTTACGCTAATCATTTTCTTTACTCTAGTTGAATTCTTGATAATCTGACAGAATCAGTTAAAAAAGCTTCGACAAACCGAGAACTTAGAAGGATTCAAAAAGATTGGCTTTGTTAAGCAGATTTTGGATTGGTATCTATCAATTTTCTTTCTTTCAGAACCTGTTACCCCTCTTGATGCTACTTGGAATAAAGAAAAATAAGTACAAAAAAAAAAAAAGGCTGCAGCAACCCCTTTGATGTCTGTAAGTATTAGGTAGCTATAAGCCAGTGGATTTGCACGTAGTATCTTCACTTGCAATCCAAGCTAGCAGTTAGCCTATTCTTGTTTTTGCTTATACAATACCCGAATTCTGTCATACATATATGTTATATTRCTGAAATGGGCTTTTCTAATCCTAAAGGTGAGCTTAAATTACGTGCTATAGATTACAGTTCAAAATAGTGATTTCTGGCATTTCTGGGATAGGATCAAACTTTTGAGTTAATTGTTTTGTAGTGTCATTTAGTTTTGTACTTTTTGCAACGCTGTCTTAGGTCAGCCGGTAGGGCGCAGGACTTTTAATCATGTGGCATGGTCCGATTCCGACGGACGGCGTCTTGGTTGTAATTTTTATTTAATTTATTATTTCCTGTGTTATTTCTTCCTTTTTCACTTCTATAATTTTCCATAAAATCCTCTTAAAATAAGCTGAAACTATAAACATTAAACGTCACTAAAAACCAAATGCTATTAAAAGAAAGGAAGCACACTCTCATCACGTGACAACACTTCGTTTAAAATGATAAATATATCAGATTGGCACAACACATAACGAACTTAACGGAGTCAATAACTGAAAATCAATTTTCAAAAATTTCTCCTTTTTCAAATAATATCATTTTATTTTGTTCCTGCTTTTTCCGTTTCTGACTCGAACACTTTTCCTCACTTTCTCGCCAACCAAACATCATCCTCCATTATCATCGTCAAATGCTTTCTCCCCTGCATCCCGAAATCGGTAACTTTCTTTTAATTGTACATTAAAATTTCAATTTTCGTCTTTCTAAATTCTACGACGTCGACTCAGAGATACATCGGCCACCAACGACGCCGTATGAGGATCTTTTGAAAAGATCTCAAAATTTACGGTAAGAGTTTTGATTTTCATTTAACTGAAAGAGGAAAAAAAATGTTTCACAAAATCATCAAGCGCGGTCATAAAAAAGGATCCAAATCGGTTTCGAACGGAGCGAGTGTGACGGTGAACCACGCGTCCGTTGCGAATTTAGAGCCACCGCCACTGCCCCAAGCGCCCCCACTCTCTCCAGTGGTTCCAAACGCTGTAATTGAGCACTTGCCGTCCTTTCGTGACGTGTCGTCGTCCGAGAAGTTAAATTTGTTCGTTCGTAAGACTCAGCTTTGCTGTGTGTTGTGTGATTTCAGCGACACCTTGAAAACGGGTCGCGAAATTGATATAAAGAGACGAACTTTGCTCGAGTTGGTGGATTTCATTCAATCCGATTCGAGTAAAATTAACGAAATAATGTTACAAAACCTAATTAGGATGATTTCGATTAACATTTTCAGGTGTTTGCCACCTGCTTCACACGAAAACACAGGCTCTGTTCTTGATGGGACGGACCCTGAAGAGGACGAGCCATTGCTGGATCCTGCTTGGCCACATTTGCAAATTGTGTATGAACTCTTGTTGAGATATATTGTTTCGTCTGAGAAGGATACAAAGATCGCTAAAAAGTACATTGATCATGTTTTTGTGTTGAAGTTGCTCGATTTGTTTGATTCTGAAGACCCAAGAGAGAGGGAATTTCTGAAAATGGTACTTCATAGGATATATGGGAAGTTCATGGCGCATCGACCCTTTATTAGGGCTGCAATAAATAATGTGTTTTATAGGTTCATCTTCGAGACAGGGAGGCACAGTGGGATTGGTGAGTTGTTGGAGATTTTGGGGAGTATAATAAATGGGTTTGTGCTGCCTATGAAAGAGGAACACAAGTTGTTCCTTGTTCGGGCGTTGTTGCCATTACATAAGCCCAAGGCTATCTCCGTGTACCATCAGCAGTTGACTTATTGTGTAACTGTGTTTGTTGAGAAAGATTACAAGTTGGCGGATATTGTGATTAGGGGGTTGTTGAAGTGTTGGCCTTTGATCAATTGTCAAAAGGAGGTTTTGTTTCTAGGAGAATTGGAAGAAGTGTTGGATATAACTCAGGCTGCAGAGTTCCGGCGATGCATGGTTCCTCTGTTCAGACGGATTGCACGATGCCTTAATAGTCCTCATTTCCAGGTTCATGATCAGTGATAGTTTTATTTGATTTATACATGTATATCATGGTATTATCTGCAGGTATCTCTTACATTTGTGATTATGACTTAGACATGAAGCTTTCTTTAACTGTTGATGAATATACTTTGTTTTTCATTATACTCTTTCTTTTTGGCAAAACGCAATTAATGGCATTAATGCTTTATAAAATATATGAATTTTTAATTTCTGGATTTGCTGTTTGCTTCCGTGATAATTATGAGATTGTCAAATAGTTCTGATCTGTCATTTTCATGATCCTCAAGCTTTTGAAATTTTTAATCTGTGTATCTACGTTATCAGTGTAGGGTGAAGCTGTTGTGCATTGGAATTCCAGTTATAAGATTCAAACCAATTAACTTTCTGGGATTAGTTTTTTCAACTCCAAAATATTAAGCCTGTGCATTTTGAATTGTGATACATATTATATCAGCCCTGATGTTCACTTTGCTTACTAGCATCTCATGATGCAAAGTTAAGTGATAGCTTTTACCTTTCCTTATCTTTCTATTCTGTCCTGAGAAACCACTTCATTGACATGCTTTTATCTCGTTTCCGGAGAAAATTATCTCCCCAGTTCTTCCGAAGTCACATGATGCAATCAAAATTCATGAAGGAGTACTGGACGCAAAAAAGTCTTGAGGAACTTCAAAGGAAACAGTTCAGGCTTTTCAAATTTTTTGAAGGATAGAGTTAGCAAAAATTAGCTCTAGGGTCTATTATTCATTTGAGTCACAATTTTGATAATAACCTTAAGACTACAGGTATGCTAATATTAGTGGTTTCTATTGGCTGATAAATTAAATATTAAATTTGTAGTGCAAGTTGATTGGAAATGATGATATTATATTTTATGACTTAATACCATAACTAAGAGATTGGAGGAACTTATTAGTCTAGTGTGAGTTTGATTTGTTAGACAATTCTGTTGGTTGAATTTATTACTGATGGAAGCAGTAAAATGCATGGACATTTGGATAATTTTACTTTAAGATTCACATTCTCTTAAGTGCATTTTACATTCTTGAATGGGGAGCTTTTAGAGTCATAACACTTGAGTCCTTTGAGAAATGGGAAGATATGTAGCACCATCCGACACAATTATGTGGTGTTAGCATAGGCCTACATCTTGAATTTGCCATATTTTGCCACAATTCCAATGTCAAATTCAAAGGAAATAAGTTGATATTAATTATTGGATTACAGTAACATGTTGGCTCAAGTGATTATAATAGGACATCAAACTTGATTGTAGAGCTGGGATATGTTTTTGGATCAGTTTTGTTTGCTGCATTGCCAGACATCTGTATGTCATTAAAGTTTCCCTTCCCTTTTCTGTAGAATGACTGCCTTCATTTTGCTGTGTTGTTGGATTGTAATTTTAGGGTGAAATAGTATTCGTTGACTTCTCATAAAGCAAGATTCTATTCTTATCTTAATCAATTGAGCATAATGAAGATTAATGAGCTTTACAACGTTGTAAGTTGTAGCTAGCTTCTCAAGTGTCAATAACATTCACGTTTTCTCATTTGTGGTTTCCTTCTCTGCATTTTGCTTAATGCTTAGGGATTGTTTCTTGTACTAAATTTAACTCATTCAATTGGTCTGAAATATGGTTCAGGGACGAATCTAAGATTTCTATCATCATGAAGTCTTTGGAAAGTGTTTCTTACTATAAAGAATCATGGCAGGTTGCCGAACGTGCTCTGTTCCTGTGGAACAACGAACACATGGTAAGCTTGATTGCTGAGAACAGAAATGTGATTTTCCCAATAATCTTTGAAGCATTGGAGAAGAACATGCGAAGCCACTGGAACCAGGCAGTCCACGGGCTTACTTGCAATGTTCGGAGGATGTTCCAAGAGATGGATACTGAATTGTTTGAAGAATGCCAGAGGAAGCTTGAAGAAAAAGAAGCCAGGGCTGAAGAAGTAGAAGAACTGCGAGAAATGAAGTGGAAGAAACTGGAAGCTGTTGCTACACTGGCTGGCTGAGCACTGAGCAGATATGGTTTTGGTTAACTGATTGGTAAGGGCATTTAATTAAAGAATAATGATATCAATTGATTAATTAGAGTAGAATTAATTTTCTTGCAGTTCTAGGTTAACTATTCATTCATTCATTTCTATATAAAGGTTATATTATCTAACTATGATTGTATGCTATAATTTAAAAAAGGCAAAAGAAATGAGAACAAGGTGTACGGATGTATTTTTGAAGAATATTTACATTCTAATGTTATTTTCTTTGTAAATTTCAATTTTTGGTACTAATACTTGACTGGAAGCATGGGATTAGAATATAATATCTCAGAAACTAATTAAAACATCTCAATAGAGCACCTCCCAATTATCAGAATTTTTATTTTTTTTAATCTGTCTGGGTTGAGCTGATAGCCTGATAGCCATCAACAACTAGGCATGATCCGGGCAACATTCTTCAGCTGTAAACCTAACTAAGGCAGAGAATCGTCTGAGGTTCTGAAGCAAAGTCTCCAAATTAAGCCAGATTTTGACATACATAATTATATCTGAATGCCCTACTACACAGCTGTCCTTCAACTTTCCAATACTGGTAAATGCACTTTAAGACAAACCCTTTCATTTGTCCCTTTATGTTGAGGGAAGAAACATTTCCATATTGATTGATGCCTTAGTCAGAAAATTGTGGTACATA
The DNA here is from genome assembly GCA_026225775.1 of Bursera palmeri. Taxonomy (NCBI): domain Eukaryota; kingdom Viridiplantae; phylum Streptophyta; class Magnoliopsida; order Sapindales; family Burseraceae; genus Bursera; species Bursera palmeri. Next base: position 22,650 of record JANKKB010011462.1, read on the forward strand.
TCTTAAAGAAATATTATTTTGAATGCAAAAACTTCTTTCAAATAATCATGAGCCTTTTATTAGTGAGTAGAACACTTGAGAGCCTTGTATAGATATGTTTTTCTAAAGAAACAATCGATAGATATTTACTTTTACCCAAAAACAAATAGATAAATTATATGTCTATCTATATTTGAGATAATTTTCTCCCACACCAAAACATGTCATGATAGATACATTATTGCTCGAGGAAAAACCTTAAAAAAAAAAAAAAAAAAAAAAAAAAAAAAAAAAAAAAAAAAAAAACACCGAGCATCTTCAAGTTGATATAAAATTCAGGTTGTCACCTCAACCACCCAAATCCAATCTCTTTCAAAGTTTCTACATTGAGTACATGTAAAAATACACTAAATTACTAGTAAACATTATTACTACATTACATACATAAATTTACATACTAGTAGTACTAAATTTTGCTAAAAAAATCATAATGTATTTCCTATTTTGTTTATTAGAAAACCACATGAAACAATGGCATATTATTGACCCTACATAATAGGTTAGTGATATTGACAGAAGATTATAAATATTAGAGCGTAGGCTAATAATGCAAAGAAACCAATCAAAGAAAATTTTCTTAATTTTTTTTTTCTTCATCTAGATATAATGATGCCTATCTTGCTTTCAATTCTATAACAATAATAATTGTAATGATGGAAGAGCAACATAGTTGGTGGTAGTGGACAAAATTAAAATAATTAGAAAAGACAAAAAGATTGACGCAGTTGATGTGGCTGGTGGGCGCGGCGGTGCGTCGCTCCCAAATATCATTCCAAAGTAGCCACCACCCCCATCATCGGTCCTGCTGCCGCCGGACCCATCACCACTGAATCCGGGATAAGAAATGCTCTCACTGTCGTCCCTGGCCAAATTTTTCAAAAATCCAAATTAATATATGTCGAAAAAGGTATAACAATGACACATCACTTGTTGACTTTGAACCCTAAGTAGCTTAAGTTAATATCAAGTGACAATTAACTATAATATTTATCAACTTCAATTAATGGATTGTGAGTTGTGGGAATAAAGTTCTATCAAATAATATTTTTATGGGAATTGTCCCAACTCTCATCTCTAAGTTATTCTAAACTTAAACTNCATCATTTTCTAATTCGTATTCCTATAAGTTAAATAACCATTTGATCTAAAAACGAACAAAAATACAATAAAAAAGTTAATAGAGAGATAGAATTCATTTTCAAACACGTCAGATTTGTTCTTATGTTATTTTAAGTAATCATTTTAACATCCAGGTACAAAATGAAAGGGATTTTGGAAGTGGGTCAAGGGCAGGTTGTGGGCTGGGGTTACCCTTCTGAAATACAGGGTGACACTTAAAAGNTAGATGTATAATATATGATTTGGAGATAAGAGATCTAAAATTTAAGGCTCAATATGGGTCACAAAATGGAAAATGGATGGATTACGTTTAAAATGTTGAAGAAAGTAAGATTGAATCAATTCAAAGATATTTTTTTCTTTCCCTTGTTTGTACGATACAAACAAGTGGAAGTATGACGTATACCAATTGGGGAAAGTATGAACTAGACTCTACCGATTCCAGAGAAGAATAAATGCATAAACAAAGTGTTTCAAAATCTTTTTTTTTTTCCTTGGTGTATGCAGACATAACATAAATGCAATGAGAAACAACACTGTAAAAGAACTTGGGGGTGGGGAAACAAAATATTCACAAAAACAAAGGATTTGAGGGCCAATTCTAACAAGATCATTTTCATTTCCTTGTTAATATCTTGTTGCAGATTCTTTAGAATTTGTTTTTCCTCTCGGACATATGGTTAACACCTAATATATTCTGCCAATGAGCCAAGGTACCAACCCTAAAGAATTATTCAAAGGGACAGAACCTAACTTTGAGAGTTGTATTAGCATCACATTCATATCTAGCATTAGCAAGTTGTATTGGATCATGATAGATGAGGACTTACGGAACTTGGAAAGGAAAAAAAAAAAAAAAAGATACATAGAAATAGCAACTATTTAGGGACCAAAAGTACACTGTATTAACTAGCTACTACCCTAGGGAGAAGCCAGGTCAGGGACCAGTAAGCTATTAATTTCCCACAAATACAATATAAATTAAAGGTAAGAACAAAAGTCAAGGATTAGCAGGCTACTTTCTGCTTTTTCCAATGAAGATGCAGCTAGCATATGCATACATTATGTCGATATCAGAAATGGGTCCAAGAGCCTTGAAAAAAGCATATTGGAAGGGCCCTACTCTTGCTGGATGTAAAGCACATAGAAGAGAATAAAACCAGATCATCTTTCCTATACAAACACACACTACCGACTACAATCACTCACTCACCCACCAACCAAAAGATGGCCTCGTTGGATTTCCTTACAAATACAATTATCCTGAACAAAAACCACTCTACTTGCAAATGCAACTAGCACTTTTTTTAAACCCTGTCAACACACATGCATACACATTTTCTTGTGTTTCCAATTCGGAAAGACCTTTCTGACAAGGACGCAACAAAGCCTACTTCACAAAGACAATTCCCTGAGAAGTCTCATCGTGTGTCCTGCAACTTGATTGATTTTGACTTTTAAGGCTAATATTAAAGCTTAGGATTAGGGAGACCACTAGCAGCTTAATAGCCATTGAATAAGCGCTTTTAGAAAAGCAGTTCTATGCTTTTACTATCCTGCAACCTCATTCAACTAGTAACATCATAGGCTTGCTTTAACAACTTCTGTCTAAAAATAAATCAAATAAGTCTTTTGAACGGAATCTGTAATTCTTAAAATAAAACCCGATATGACAAGTTTTACTTTTTTATATATCTTAACAGTGTTGATATGGTCCCATAACGTCAAATTCAGAAAATATGAAATTCTTGGGAATCTAGGGTGCAAGAAAAAACTATTTCATAAAGGAGAGAATTATTAAAGAAGGGTTTGGCCATGCAGAACTGGAAAAGAACAGAAAGACTAGGACAGATGAACTGTGAAGCTGTTGTGCTCTGCCTCAGCTAGAATCTCAAAGCGCGCATGATCACGTGCACCCATGAAAAAGCCAAACACAATTTACCTCTAAAAAAGTCAAATTAAAAAGAAAAAGATAGTTCGGTAATTTCAATAACTTGTCTTTTTGCCCGCACATGCTATGGATCCAGCAAAAATACCAAAAAGCTCCACCAAGTGACAATAATGGGTACCTTTCTGTATGGTACACCCCTAAACTTTAAGGGAACAGCTCTTTGAACATAAAACAATATTAACTTTTATTAACTTAAATTTAATATTAGGGTCTTGTCTTAAAATTTGACTAATATAGAAATCATAGGTGTGATCCATAACATGTTACCCACATAAATTATCATATTTCACATCATCAATTCTTGGTTTAATCTTATCAATATCACTTTCTATTGAATGCCTTATAATGAGATCACTAAAAAGAAGTATCAATCCAATGATTATTATCATTATAATAACATCTTTCTTCATAAAAGGGCATAGTTTAGAAGCTTTTGTTTTTTTTTACATTATTATGTAGAAGGATTCCGAGAGCTTTTCAAATAAGAAGACTCAAACACCCTTACGAGACAGTTAAAAGGCGGACAGTTAATTCCGTTAAAAAGAGAGAAGGGTAAAGTAGGAAAGAGAAAAATACCTTTGCCCGCCAAACACACCGGCGTTCATTGTAAGCTGCTCAATTTGAGCGGCGGATTTGGGCTCCACGCTTGAAGCCTTAGCGTACTGAGTGCTGAGGCCTAAACCCGAGGGTACAAAGAATGCTCCATTTACCATTATGTCGCCTTCGGTTCTCCAGTTCCAACCTGACCACTCGCTCTCGTCTGTTTCCACGCGCTTTGTCACCTGCAGTGAGTTTAGCAAAAGAGGCACATGGACACCGTCAGACAGTGCAGTCCACGCAGCCAAAATAGCGTGAACACAGATTTTAAACAGGACTGAAAAGCGGTGCTAGTCTTGTCTGATGTCAGGGTAGATTGTAGTACAGAACAGAAATTTAATAGCTGGCAAGCACTACCTAAATTTAATTCTTATATACCTACTACATTTATTAATTAAATAATTTATTTCTAAATATGAATATTTTCTTCCTAAAAAAATAACTTAACATTAGAATGGTAAATAAGTTTGTGATAATGGACAATTAACTCAAAATATATTAAAGCCACATCAAAAGAAAAAAAAAATTTTACTTTTTTTTTTTTAAATCCAATTTACAAATCTTTGGACCCACAACGTAGGGCCATTGCTGTCTATCTCCCTCAATCAAAAAGAACGTAAAACAGTTCACGAGATATACAAGAATATCACAATCAAAAACCAATTTGATAACAAGAGGAACTGATTGGCTACATTGGAACCATAATATTTTTTAAGAAAAATAATAATAAGCTACTTTAGCTAAATACAAATAATGTAAATTTCACACATACTCCTGACCTATTTTATTCAATTATATTAAAATAATTCTATGTTATTTCTTATAACACAATTATAAGATTACCTCTTTAGCATTATCATTGGCCGGAGCAGTGTAGCGATTCCCCTGACTGTTAATAGTCGGATTGGCGCTACCGCCGATGGCATACATTTCCCATGCAGTGAAGTCATTGTTGACCACGTGTATATAGCCGTGCCTGCACCGTGGCATACGCTGCACCAGTCCTACACCGAAGTGATTAAACGCGATTGTGATTTGCATTCCCGTGTCCAACGGATACTTATCGTTGTGACCTAACAGCATCACCTCATCATGATGCGAAAAGTAGTTGTTTGATATGGTGATCGCCGTGGACCCCAGTATTGCATCGATCAAACCGTCCGTGCAGTAGCTTAGAGAACAATGATCGATCCAGATTTTCTGCGACCCCGAGATTGAAATCCCATCACCGTCAGATCGTCCTCTGAAGCCAACATGCGTTGGGGAAGAGGCTATCATAGTATTTCCTGATGTTTTACAACAGTACATTCTCATTTTGGAAGATAAAAATATTATGTCAACAATACACGTTAAGAATATTCTTTTACCATTTACGTAAGAATTGACAATTACTGTTCTACCCTAGACTCAGTAGTACGTTCAACTAAGGATCAGTAAACTCACCTGATGGTTTACAGTGGTGAATGTGGATGTTGTGGATGATCACGTGGGAGACATATTGGAGAGTTAGGCAGCCATTGCCGGTAATGTGGACGTTGGCGCCACGGCCGTCGATGGTTTTGTAGCTATTGATGATGAGCTCGTGCTTCAGTTTGATGAGCATGTTGGTGGAGAAGACTATCCAGAGAGGCTCCGTCTGAATGACTGCGTAGCGGAGAGTGCCGGGAGCAGGGTTGGCGGGGTCGTGGTCGGAGGAGTCGGTAACGACGTAGATCTGACCTCCTTTGCCGCCGAGAGCTCCCTGGCCGAAGCCTATGGAGCAGTCGGCCAAGCGTTGGCGGTTGGTGGTGGCCCAGTTGGGGTCGCAGCGCCAGCAGTCGTCAACAGGGTTGCCACTCAAACATTGGTTTTTCTGTTCAATGGACAGAGTTTTTCTTCTTGATAGCGACATATTTACCATCCTGTAGAAAAAATATGTACATAGAAAATGTAGAGAAAAAATGAGTCAAATTGTGTTTGGTTAGTGAGAAAGTAAATGTATTAAAATTACCCAGATGAGGATTTTTGTTGTTTTGCTGAAATGCAAGTGGGTAAGTGGCACTGGTAGGAATTTTGGTTGAAAAGCAGGGGAAAACAGAGAAATGCTCTGTTTGTTAGCTGAGAAAATGTGGGAAAAACAAGAAAATGAACATCACCCAGATGGGGATTTATAACATTTGTTGTTGTTTCTAGATGAATCTTTGAAAATGAGTGAAACTACGATGTTAAGAGATGTAATGAGCTTCACCAAGATGGTATTTTTGCCTTAAATTCTACAAAAAAGCAGAGATATTTAACTCATGAACCTCTAAAATGGGCAACACCGGAAATGGGTTCTTTACACAAGCTGAACCAAAATCTAAACAAATGAGGACAAAATGGAAAAAACCGAGATGAGATATTCGTGAGTTGAAGCAAAGGCTTACGTCTGCACATGTTGAACAACAGCTTCAGGGTCGGGGTGTTGATGCGGTAGAGTGAGATTGAAAGCAGCCATTGCAAGAGATGAATATAAAGAGAACAACAAGAAGAGACATAACAAGAGAATGCAGGAGATTATAAGCATCTTCGAAGAGACAACAACCATAAAATGGTTGGTGTTTCTACGCTCTCTCCTTTTTGCTTGTGTGCGAAAAAGAACGAAATATATCTCTTTGCTATTGAATGAATGCTGCAGCAGCAAACAAACTTAGGAAGCTGCAAATTTGGGAAAATGTGAAGAGGGGTTTATAATATAACACCAAAACAAAATTATAAAATACTAATTAGGATGCCCAAACCAATGAATTTAAAATTAGGAAATCTGTTCCTTTGTTGGTAGGCTTTGGGGAGAGTTTGTTAACTTTCTTCGTTGTTTATTTCAACTAGAAGAAAAGAAGAGATAGAATGGAGGAAATGGAGGTGGATAAGAAGGGACATTCCATTTCCATCCCTGTGTGAAGGGAGGGAGAGATGGAATAGAGCATTGAGATTCCCTCTATTGATCTCTATACCCTGCCCTTCCCCAACAGTCCTCTCCTTCGATACTCTCTCGATTACTTAAATTCCTATCTTGCTCTCTAATCATTCTAGAGATAGCAGTGAATCGAAAATTAAAAAATAGAAAAGGTAAAAAAACTTAGCTTATCCAAAAATATGAAGAACTTGCCCCTGTTTGCTTCCTTTCTTTTCTTTCGAGTCCCTCGTTCGGGATAAAAACTAGACACCCCCAAGATTTAGTCTGTATCAAACTCACCCTTGTTATTCATAAAGTAACATAAAACTCCCATTTTGATATTTTAAGTAACATTAAGACCTCTATTGAGTGTCTATGTATTTATCCCCCTCATAATGGTTACTATTATTTATTTCCCTTTGTTACAAATTTTCCATTTTGTTACAAATTGTAGAGCCAAAAAGCTTAATTCTTTTAGTTTTATGATGCCCATACTCTAATAACTAAAAGTACATATTGCCACATAAGAATTTATGGATTTTCATAATAATAATAATTTTAAATTATGTAAAAAGTTACGTTAAATTAATTATTTTATTATAAATTTAACGAATTTTGTAATTAAAAAAAAAACATAAGTTTTTAGATGATTTAATGACTTATATTATGAAAATGAATATTCATTTTTATGTTTTTATTTGTGCATTTTAAGGGTGTAGCGAATTACGTTTAGGTCCAAAAGTTTCTGAAACCAATTCTAACCCCTTGTATTGCTTTAATAAAAACTAACATTAAATCATTAATATTCTAAAATAACTAAGAGTTTAGAACCTTATGCATTTCAATCATTAAAATGTCTCAAAAATTATATATTTCATTACAATAGTAATATGATCGTAATGTTTTCAACGAGTAAAGTGGAAAACTAATAAAGGGAAGATATGAAAACTCTGAAGCATAAATTTNGTTTTGTCATAATTCTTCAAGATAATCATTTTGTTGATTCCATTTTTCAAAAATCCTTTCCCGTTTGCTTCCAAGAGTCTTCACGATTAGACTCTTTTGTGTAGACTTTAATTTCAAGATTTCACATGTTAAAAACATTTCAAACACGTATCAAAATAAAATAATACCATAATGTAGTTACAACCTGAACATGGATATATTCAATTTTATTAGTAAGAAATGATTTTATACATTAAAAAAAAAAAAAAAAATCAACCGACCTTTGAGAAAACTTATAGATATCGTGCATGGAGCTTTACATTAATAGAAGAATGGGCAAGGCCGGTGGCATTACTTCTGGAATATCATACATAGTACACTGGAAGAATATTAATATTCTCGTAAGTCAATACTATTATTGGCAAAGTATCAGATTAAATATTATTGCATGCATATGTTTTTTGAATTTAGGATCTTTTTTAATCATATATTCTCCTCATACCATACTTGGTAAATAAGAAAATCATAATGTCATAAAAAATTGGTTTAATCTCTACATTTATGGTATCAAAATGATATGGACCAACAATGGTAAGTGTAACAATACAAATATAGTTAGGTAATTTAGTCAATTAAGCACTGCATTTGTACCACCGAAGCATCAAATGATGGTAAAAAATTTAGTTGTATAATAAGAAAATATGCCACTCTATATTAGAGTGACACATAAAGTTCCATGGTCCTTTTATTTATTTTATATATAAAAAAAAAAAGATTGTTAATATGATGTTACAACAGTTGTATCATAGCAAAAAGCTAATTTTATGCGTTAAAAATAGTTTTAAAATTTTAAAAGGACTTAAAAGGTAATTAATTCCCCCACAACTCAAAACTCTTGATAAAAAACCCAAAAAGAGTCTANCGGAGCATGACTGGCTTTACACCTTTGTTATAGAGATTTTTGAGTCAGTTTGTCGTCTTTACAGGGAGTCAAGCATATGCAAATGAGAATGATCTTACATAATGCAGACAGATCAATTGCATGTGATTTGCTATGCTACCGTCTCTATTATATATGTTCTTCATCTTTCACATCAGAAAACCCTGGCCTGTACCAGACTAGACCCTCCATAAAAATTTATCTATATATACTAGCAGCTTTTTTGCTTAAAAGAATTCAAAAACAAAAAAGTAAAAATAAAAATAGGGAGAATAAAAATCAAGCCACATGATTTTTTTTTAAAAAAAAAGTATATGGGTTAGATGGGATTATATAAAAATTCTTATAATTTATAAAAGTTTTTAAAATCAAAACAAAATTTAAAATTATTGATTATGCAACTCATAGTTATATAATAGTGTAAGGGTGCTTTGAAAATTACGGTTTTCCATATAAATGACTTTATGTAATCCTATTATTTTATTATTAGTGGATTATTTGAGCCGTAAAACAATAGACATAGGGGTATTATCGAATCACTTAAATTCTATGTGTCAATCTTTACGATTCTTCTTGTTTATTTTCTAATTATCGATCATATATCTTATGTAAATGTGAGGATATTAAGAAAACTTTTCCTCAGCATGAGAGAACCGGCCTCTAATGTAATAGTATTAACCTGTTTTGGCACGAGCAACTTGCACATAGTTAGTAGAGTTTGACTAGAAATGTTTGATCATCANACAATTATATCTACTACCATTAGTAAGAGAGTTGAGTTCGTTAAGTATATAATGATTTATATAAAGATTATTATTCCTCAAAGTGACATTATTTTTATTGATTATTGTTACTTGTAATTAAGCAACACCTTCTCATCACAATTTTGAAGTCCAACAACTATAATTCACGGTTGAAATTATTATTTCTTTAGCTTCTGTTTTTTTTTTTCTTTAAATAATTTTGCTAACAACTTTTCTTTAATACTATCAACAAATAAAACAAAGATGATGAAATTTAATATTAATTCAACAATATCGGCTGCTAAAAGAAGAAATTAATAAATAACAACGTGACTGCTTTTATTTTCGTGAAAATGAAAGAGATTTTATACAATTTTTAATGTGGATCGCTATCGCGTTGCAACTTTCACATTTTATATTACAAATCTAAATTTAATGTTACAAATTGAAGTCTAAAATTATATTCCACCAATGAAAACCCAAAAAGCATCGGGCTTATATTAATATAAAAGATTTATTACAATCATTATTATTATTTTTTGTTGTGGGGCATCCATGCAATAGCAAACCCACTTTAAATTGAGAGGTATAAGTGCTTTTCGTGAGTTGAGGGAAATGTTCACCGCATGCCAAAAAAGCACAAAAAAATTTCTGCTTCTTATGCCCAACTTGGAACAAACAAACAAATAAAAAACTCTTTTCATCCCTTTTATTTATTCTTTCTCTTCGGATGGTTTGATCCTATACTTACAAAGTATATATACAAAGTGATATGTCATCACTTATTCAATGTCACATTACTTATCAACATTTATTCCATTCCTGCTTTATATTCATTTTTCTATTTACTTAATGTTATATTACTTTGTATACAAAACTTTGTAAGCACTATTTCATTTGAAAAGAGAGAATCTTAGTGTTACCCGTGTTAATAATGATCTAATGTAAACATAATTAATCTAGTTATAAAGTTGATAAAAAAATAACAATATTTCAATAATTAGGTATAATTTGCAAATGGAAGTGACAGAAGTACTTTTAAAATTGTATGTGTAACCTAGACATGTTGATGCAACCCCACTATAAAAAGGGGGAAAAGTAGCAATTATATGATGTAGAAACATCGAATTATTTGGGTTAAAAGGGAACATATAGCATTTCGGATACCTTAACATTTAAACTTCCATGATTGTTGCTTCTTAGTGACACGGAGACATCTAATTGCACTCTTGCATCACTCTAATGTTGAATTTGAAAAGTTTTTTCTCACATTTGGGTAATTTTGCTTTCGGTTGATCCTATCTGAACACCTATTTAAAGTTGTTTGAAAGTTAGTAAAGATATCATCTAAGTAAGGTAGCATGAAAAGCAATAAAGATGAACAAGATCAAAGTTTAGAGAATATAAATCTCTTTTAATCTTAACTTTACATATGGCATTTAAATATTTTAACTTAAATTCTTTTACTTAAAATATCAATCACTCTTTTTATTGTGTTTAATACTATAAAAAAAAAAAAAAATTGTTGAGTCGACATCATTATGTATAACTTTTCTAATTTTTAATCTTAATTATCAAACCCAATCAATCCGTTTCTTCACGGCTGCTCTAAAGCATCGTAAAAACCATTTAATAATCTTAGAATGTAACGTATACTTGGTGTGAATTCTATTTAGAGTTTGGGCACCACAAGTGCTGAATCTACGTGTATTTTGTCTTGCTAGGAAGAAAAGCTTGATGCATTGCCTGCAGCAACCAAAGAACCCATCCCACAAGTTTAGATCGGAAGCTTTACAATCTGCTTTTGATGCCTCACAAAAGTTATTTTTGAAAAACACAAAGGGGTTAATTAATGCACATTAATTATGTAGGAAGCACTTTCGAGCCCTAAAAGTCTTGAATCAAAAGTTCCATTAATTGATTTGGTTGAAATACGTACTTTTTGTTCATTGGCTTCTCTACAACTAATCAGAATAAGAGAAGAATTTGCATATTCTCAAAATTATAGATAGATCAAAAAAAAAAAAAAAAAGAAAGTAGAAATATAAAGATTGATTGAAATTAAATATGTAGAGGAAGATGAGGCCTGTGAGAAGAAGAGCAAAAACTCTTTTGAGGAATTGATGAAGTTAGAAAAGATTTCCAAACCAACCAAAAAAGAAAAGGGTTGAATTGATTAGATAAAATGGGACCGAGAGAATCGAAATTATATAAATTTTGTTTTCCGAGTGGGTATAAAACGTCAAAACAATGGTTATCTTCGGGACGGCCCATTCCTGGATTTATGTAACCAATATGGATCCCACTTTCATCTTGTTTCTCTTTTGTCTGTTTTTAAGAAAAGTATTATTTATGTTTAACAAAAATGGAATAATTTGTTTTTTTTTTAAATATGGATGTTCAGACCAGTTTCATATATCTCGACTAATCTCATGGGACTTGTACCCCATTTATTCAGAAGTTTTCTAATACAGACTGATTAATCACTATGTTTTACACCAAAGGGAATAACCCTAAAGAACATAATATAATAATTATGCAAAATATATTTCATCTAGATATTTATCGGATTGAATTAAAAAAAATCATTAAAGTGTTTTTGAATTAAGTTTTGTTTTTTTGTTTGAACTTTACTTTTACATATTTGTTTATCATCGACGTTTATATAATTCTTCCTTAGATGGCTATAGTGCATACAAGAAATTGGCTGCCCTACA